>WEIU01020361.1:265709-328248 GCA_013389925.1 Aegithalos caudatus
TGAAAAGTATCCAGACAAGTACACACACACACTGACAAAAAATTAAGAAAAGATTAAAGAAAGTATTTATTATCCCTTGGATGCCAGGTGTTATAATTAAAGTACCGACAGCATAACTGGCCTCTGATTATCAATGAGAAGGCAGCTTGTTCTCCTAATTTTAGGCATATTTATCAGACTATTCTTTTTTCAGTGCTGAAAAGCGAGGTATGAATAAATGTATGGATGTACATCAGTGCAAGCATGTCAACACTAAATCATTTTCAGCATGACAGAAATAGTATAGCCACAGAGCCATCCCCTGCTTTGGTTGGCATGACAAATTTTGAAAGGCTGAATTTCAGGGCTTAATAAGAAAAGAGAAAGTGAGAGAACAGAGGATGAAAAAAAGGAAAAAAAAAAAAAATAACACCTCCAAACCCAGTAATTCTCCCTCTCTGTAGAAGCAGCTTTATAATCATGCATTTTCTAATCATATGAACACCTCCCCAGGAGCAATGAGTACATGCCTTTTCTTTTTTTCAGCTGGAACATTCTGAGACTTATATTGAGAACATGACCCTAAAGCTGTCAGTTGACTCCTTCCACCCAGCACAGTCCCAAAGCTCTGCAGATTTACAGAGGCTATCACTGCAAGCTTACACTGTTGATTAGTAGGGACAATTTAGGCTGATAATCTTACTTCATTGCATTCATAAGGACTGAGTCATGGGGGTCTTTTCATCTGTTTTTCATTTCCAAGAACCTGAGAAATTTTACCACATTCAGAGACTTAATAGATGATGTGGCTTAGAAGTACAATCCACAACAGCAGAGCACCCTGGAGATAAACTCACTTGTCATAATATATAAAGCTTCTTCCAAATCCATTGTGTGTGGCTTTACACTGTTCACTGCAGACCTTGAAGGAAGAAAAGACTCTTTTCTTGTCTCATTGCTCCCATGATGACGTTTGAAAGGCAGCAAATGAAATATTGGAAAGGAGTCTCAGAGTTCTGTTACATATTTGTTTTTCTCTAAGAAACAGAGTGGAAAATGGCTTCACAGAAAGTTACTTCAGAGCAGAATTATGAATGCTATTTACAGAATACCCTAGGCATTAATATTTGAGTTGTATAGGTATGCTTGCTAGAAAAGAAAGGTACACATCTCTTGTACAATGTTAATAAAACATCCCAAGATATGAAGTTGCAGAGTCAGACACCTGTGCAGAAATAAAGATAAGCTCAGCTACCAAGTTCAATTACAATGAGAAACAGATCCCTCACAGCCTGGCTGACCAGCTCTTGTGCCTCAAAATCAGGCACTCACATGAGTTTCAAACCATATGTAAGCAGCTATGCAGTTCTAGGTATCCATAGTCTCTTTTCAAGGAAAAGAAATTTGTGAAGGTTTTTCTCCTTGGCCACTTGAGTTTTCATCTTGGTTTTTTGGCTGTATCATTAGAAAACTCAAAAAGAACATTTTTAAGAAGATAATTTTTTTTAGAAGCGAAATGAAAGAAGCAGCTCTCTCATGTGTTTTTGCACATATTAAGCACACAAAATTGGGGGTGTTGTCTCTGTCTTTTTTGGTTTTATTACTATAAATATAAAGAAATGAAAATGCCTTTCTAGCAGTAGCATGAAACTTCTGAGTGCTGTTACCACTGCAAGAAACCTCTTTCACTTAAGATTGAATGATATACATATATTTAACCTCCATATATGGTAACACAGAAGCTGAATGACACTTTCATTTTCTATCTGTGAAATTCGACAAGAGAGGCTCAAGCTAGTCTACATATTTTCTAAATGTACTTAACTTGGGCATTTCAAGAATGCAAAATTCCCCTTATCTTTAGGATTTCAGAGAGCATGTTGTGTGAATCCCTAATATTAAAGCCTGCTCCTCCTTTCTCTGTGAATGCAACCATTAATATTACATGACAGTAGTGGTTAGGAACAGACAGGGGAATTAATGTCACTCAGGTGATGTTATCGCCTACCTGAACACTGTTTCACTTTTCAACACTCAGTGTGCAATCTCTGCTTTTTCATGTTTTCACTTCCATTCATATATGGTGTATATGTGTGCATAAGTCTGATATTATAAAAGTATGAACTGAACTCTCCCTCCAACCCAAAACCCTGCTATGTGGGACCACATTGACATTGATATGCATAGCTAGATGACTGGAATAGACTGTCATGAGAATAACATGGAATAGCCAAACCCACAAGTGATACCCAAGAATTTAAGGTGTCACACAGCTGCTCAGTGGCTGGCAATATGACAGACCTCTTCATGTTCTCCCACTTAGTTGAAATACCAAGATACGGAATAAAGGACACAAGCAGGAAACCAAGAGCAGCAGTTTGTCCTGTTGCTCATATCTCAACTGGCAAGATAATGGAGGGGTGTCCTAGAAACCTTACCATCTCCTGCCTCTGTATGACTTTGTAATGTCTCTGAAAAATATGATTTACCCCCTGGTCATGAACCAAGGGAAGATATTTTGCAAGCAGCCTGTAGGCTTGGCAGATTAATTCTGAAACCACAGACGAGCAGCCTTCTGTTCTCCCCAGCCAAGCCATACAGACTTTCTTTGGTCAGGGCCTTATACAACCTCACTTTCTTTCACACAGCTGAAAGCTGGCTGTCATACTTTTGGCCTTTCAGAGTCACTCTCAATTGTGAGCCTAACCAGAAAACACTTTGCTTCTTAGATGTCAACTAGAGGCATTTCCATCCTCATGCATGTGCTACAATAGACCATCTTCTACCAAACTAAGGGTCACAATCAGAGTTTGTGAAAACACCCTTAGTTTGTTGTAGAACTTCCAATTTGAAAAACATAATTCTAAAATATTACAACATACATAAAGAGTACTCAATTTAAAAAAAGCTATAAATGTAGTAGTCACAATACTAATATTTGAATTGGACTCATTAAGCGTTTGTAAGTAACCTGAGAAGAAAAACCCTTAAAAATTGGATGATTCTTTTTCCAGAAATCCATTAATTTGGGGAAAAATAAAAAAGCCTATACAGAAACCTTCAAGCCAGCAAACAGACCAGTGGGCTGTACAAAGGCACCACTGTGCTCCATCTCCAGCACACTGTTAAAACCTGTGCCACAATTCCGTAGGTGTGTTGGTTTCTGTGCATGGAAACAGACACACACCCCTGAGCTAAACATCAATGTACACAACACACAAACTGTACAAGCACACATGAGAACACACCCACAAACACACAGAAGTTCCCTCTCTCCTATTTTCCTCCTCTTGTATTTTCAGAGAGAGCACTGGTATACGTGTGCAGTGTGTATGACATGGTGACATTTGTTTCTAACAGCATGAGACTTTTGTTCTCATTTTGCTTACCTGTCACTTCCTCTTAATCATTCAACTGCAGTTATAACCTAATACAACTAGAAGGCACTGCCAAATGCTTAATAATTTGCAGACTTCCCTTTTTTCACTGCAATTTTGGAGTGCAAGTGGCACAGAAGCATGCTTGAACTCTCTTGACCTGGACAGCTGCTTGAATAATGGCTCAAAAATTAACACCAAGTTAAAAAAAAGTGTTGAAGGCAAACTTTTGGCATATGTCCTTCTTTGTTCCTTCACAAATCTCAAGTATCTTCTTAAGAAAATAAATATAACTAGAGTAGACTAAAATGTAAAGATGAGAAAAAAGGCACAAAATTGTGTATAAACAAACTCCTTTTGTACGATGCTTTCACAGATGAAAAAGTCTTATCTGATGTTAAGATAATTTTGAGGTTCTGAGTAATGTTCCAACAGGAATAAACACAGGTCAGAGTGGTTACTCTATTGCCTTTAGCTCTGGAGCAGCAAATCATTTCCCAGTATGACTGAGGCAAACAATGACAGACAAAAAAATCCTCTGTTACTCCAGACTTACTTGGACTTAATTCAGCCCAGAAAATTATAAGCAGCTCAGTTTCTTCTGATTAAAATATAATTAAAATACACCATAATCATATTCCCAAAAATATTAGTTCAAAATTTCCCAAGTCTGAAACTCCCACACAAGCACCTAATTCTACACCTGCAAAATATCTGGAAAGCTGTGGCCCCCCCAGTGCCAGTAGCTGTCCCATGAGCCCCTTGCAGATGGCCTTCCCCAGGTGACACACTAAACCTAATACCACAGCAGGGCCACATGAATGCTTTGGGCCTGCCAGTGGATGATAAAGCACAGGCACCATCCACACCTTGTGCCAAGCTTTTTGTTTCTTCTCTACAGATAACAAGGATACCAGTGACAAATTCAGAACCTGCTTCCTGTAGCAAGGAAATGTCACAGAAAGTCCTTTGAGTGGTATCCTGAGAGCATTCTTATACCCCAATCCACTGTCTGTACAATGAGCTTGGGCACACAGTAAGAGATGCCTCACAGAGGATATGATCCCATGGGAGAATGAAAGTAAGACCAGATGTCTAGAAGGGTCAGAAGAGGTACAATAGAGCATGTTTTAAAAGTGTCTATTCACTTATGAATGTTACAAGGCACATCACTGCATTTAAATACAATCTCAGTCCCCTAGTCAAAACTGTGTGTCAATTCTTCTTCTCCCAGCAAGCCAGACCTCTTCAAAGTAAGGAATGAAGCATGTGGCACCATGCAGTCAGGGACACTGCAGCAATAGGGGCTGCAGGGTGACTCAGCTCACCCAAGCACTTGGCAAAATTTGTCTTTTTTTTTCTACTTGTCAGTTTGAGCTTCCAGTAGAAGAACATCAAAGCCTGGTTAAGGCCACACCTGAAACTTCAGGTATGCCAAATGATGGAGAGCTGGAAGGGACACAGCTAACTCCAAAATAAAAGGTTAGGGTGTCATTGCACCTATCTGTCATGTCCATATGCAATTACTGATATCAATTTCCACTGAAAACTGGCTGCAGACCAACACAGGCAACATTTCCAGCTGCAGTTGGTTCCATCAGCCTTGTCTTGCTGCAATGCCTTTAGGAAGGCAGGTAGTACAACTGCATAAAGCTGACTGCTTATGTCATTTTATCAGCTTTGAAATGTGGTCTAGGCAACTAATCACACTATATGGAAGATTGATCAAAGTTTCACAAAAAATGTGTCTGCCTCCTCCACAGATAAGCCATCATTAGGTGGTTTGAGAAGGATCAAACACAGCTACTGCCCTTTTACCATGAACCTTAGCAAAACTGGGATCAAAATAATTCTCTTTAAAGCAAAATCTCTTTACTTTCCACTGTTGTTTTATCCTCCTTTGCCATGCTCTCTTTTATGATCCTTTATTTTCAATTAAAAATACTTTCTTTTCCAAGCAGAAGGATGAGACACAAGTCCCACCAGACAAGACACCAGTGTGCAGCAGCAGGGCATGGCAAGGGCCATGCTGCAGTGCTGGTGACTGGGAGCCAGATGTGGGCTCAGAGTTGGGCCAGAAATCCAGTGTGTCTCCTCCCAGCTGGTGTTGAACCTTCACCTGGGTCCATTGTGTTTGGGACAAATTTTGCTTAGGCTGATAGTGGTTATGAGACTCTGAGCAAAACCAAATAAGCAGCTGCATGGTTTCCCTCTTAATAAAACTAACTTTTTTCTTGCTATTCTGGTGCCACCTGAATGCAGGCATGGTTATAAATCACAGGGAAATGTGCTATTAATCAAGGAGCAAGGATGTTCTACATGAAGAATGGCTGTTCGCAGGTAGAGAGGCCTCTTGTTTTATTTGTAGCTGTTTTTTTCATAAAGAGGGCAAGTGAAAGGAGAAACTCAGTGGGTGAGTGCTAAATCCCAGCCCCAGACTTGTCTAGTTTTCACTCTCTAGCACAGATATAGAGCATACAGGAGCACTTTTTCCACCACTAAGAGGTGTCACTGACCAGTAGCTCTTATATCTGATTAAGTGTGGAGGTGTACAGTGATTCACACATAACTGGAAGGCCCTTTTACATTGTTCTATTGACATCAAGGACTGTGGTTCATTCAAAAGCAAAGCTGTAAGCAAAGTAATCTCTGAAAGACAGAATTCTCTTCAAGTCTTTATGTGCTTCCCATCTGTGTGTGTGCATCTCGTGTGACTCTTCATTTAATTGCAAGCAGTTTTCCTTTTCAAATATGTTTTTAAATAAAACCATTAGTGGTAGTTTAAATCAGAACTTTGAAATTACCAAGGCATTTTAATGGCAAAGCCATTCTCTGCAACTTACGTTATATCACTCTCTAAAGTACACCTTTCTATTTTGTTGTCAATTATTTCCTTCAGCTTCTTTGAAGATGAGTAAATGGCTTTGGTGATTTATTCCCAAAGGCATTTATAAAGCCTGTCCTGGTAATAAACAACAAAACAGGTATTTTCTGATGTCAGCAGATGCTTACACTTATGAAAGGCCCAAGAATATATTTTCCAATTTTTTTTTCTTCAGAACTGTTAAAAACTATACTATTACTATTTTTTTTTAATTTCATAGAATAATTTTTACAATATCTAATGTTTAGATGTCTGTCAAACAACTGAAAGTTAATTTTCATTTCTTGATTGGAAAAGCATTTCATACTCAGTTCAAATATATTCACTTGGATGTGACATAATTTTTATATTAATCCTTGCAACTGCTTCTGAAATACACTTTTTGTCTCCTCTCTTGACAAAGAAGCCAGAATATGGTTACATGATAAATTTTCCTGGCATTCACCTTTAAATCTTTCTGAGCAAATTCTAATAAAGCCATTTGTTATGAGGTAGTTTACTTTGCAAGAAATTTCATATCTAGTTGTATATCTTTCTGAGACTGGCCAAAAAATCTGAAGCCTCATATGGATCTTTTAATATAAACTCAGTTATAGTCTAATTCAATAAATATTTGGCCTGTAGTATTTTTTTTTTTTTTAGCTTCTTTCTGCTATGGGAAGATTATATTCAGAAAACTTAAAATATGACTGACATTTCAAAGAATCCTTAAAAAATCTTAATCTATATTAAGTGCATTAAGACAAGAAATGAACTCATGGCAAGTGGCAAATTCACCATCCTCTACAACAAACAATTACAGGAGTGTGGAGCATATACAGAAAATCACATACCCTACAGCAAAGCAGGATATTAGATTTGCCTGGTTATAAGTAAGACATCAGCTGGCTTATGGCTACACTATTTATGTGTTATGCTGTCTTTCAAGATACAATTCATATTTTGCTTAATGCCAAATGACACATTCAATTTAAATCAAGATATGGCAGAAAAAAAAGCTGTCCCTAATAAGTGACTCAAGTATTGAATTTTTTGGGGGGCTTCTTATTCTGAGCATGGGGAATTTAAAGGCAGTTCAGAATCTTTCATTTAATACATCTGAGATTTCTTTACTTAGGGTGCAGGAAATCACATCACTACATCTCTCAAGATGAACTATCAGATTTGCAAGCAGCCAAGGGAAGGATTTATTTTTAAAACAGGGATGATTATTGCTGATATCTGTGCAAAAACTGTGGAAAAATATTTAGGGATGTGCTCACTTGCAGCACTCTCATTACCTCTCCATCTGTGTTCCTGGTCCACCAGCATCAAGGCTTGTCACCAGCCCACCTGCAGAAGGACTCTAGATTAGAAAAGAAGGATATCAAAAATAATCAAGTCTGCCTGGTTTAAGAAGAGACTACAGATACAGACAGCTGAGTTTGGAGGGAGGACGGCAGAGGTGTATTTTAACAGAGGTCTGTAAGGTCAAAATGATGAGTATGAAGCTGCTTTTCCTATCAGCAAGATGGAGGAATCCAGGGAAATGACAATGCATCAGGTCCAAAAGAAACAAGAGGTACTCCTTGCGTACAGAAAAAATAGGATATTACAAAAGCCGAAAGAAAAGTGAATTAAAAATTTGATTAGCCAAATGTCTGGAGTCTAGGTTGCTTAGGTACTAGTAAACACATTGGCCTGGTTGTAACCCCTGATCTAGGCAGACCCTTCACTAGAGATTGCCAGAAACTGGGAAAATATCCAAGGGTTGGGTCATTGACAACATGCTCTGGTTGTTAAATTCCCTACCTAAGTGTTCACAAGGGGACCTTGCTTTTAGGTTTTTCTGTGCTCTGAATGTGCTCCAGGTAGTCTGCTGGGGCATAAATTGAGATATGCATCTGTCCTCCTTGCACATACCCTTAGTGCTTTTCCATAATAAAAACATTTCTCAATCTGCTTTAAGGAAGCAACTGGACCTACTTCTGTGCAACCCATACTCACATTTGTGCTTTTAGTTATTAAAGCAAAAAATCCATGGAAATACACTGCCTATATGAGCCCAAGTCAAGAAACAGTCCAGGCAGCCTATTGCTAAAGTCACAGCTGTGACTCAACCAAACCTGAAAGATGCTGCAAGAAAAGCATCTCTGGCTGAAATTTGGTGAAGTTCAAGTGATCCGATGAAATTACCATAACACTCCCAATGAACTTCAGCAAGCAAGTAAAAAGGAAAAAAACAAGTAAGGAACACAAAAGAAGACATTTTCAGTGTTTTTTAGTCATTGAGGTTTGTCACAATTACACTTTAAATTCAAAGTAGACAATAGGCAGAAATCTACTTTGTTTCAAGACTGAATCAAAAGCCATCCAGATTTATTTTTTCTTAAATGTTACAAATCTCTTTCAAAAAGTTTTAAGCACCGTGTGCCTATCAGCCATCTGCCAGTGTTGGATAGGATGAGCAGGCAAATAAATATTTTAGTACTAATTCAATTAGTGGCTTGTTTTACTCAGACAAAATAAAATCCCTTTATAATACTATGAAATACAGCCAATTGCAATGGGCAATGAGCAAATGCTTGCACTTAAGGGACTGTAGCTCAATTCTATCTGCCAGAAAAAAGCTCCTGTTATTGCAAAGGAAGGAAACACATGCACACAAAAACCACAAAACAATACAAAAACAAACAAACAAACAAAAAAAAACCCAACAAAAAAGCCACAGCCAAATCCCAAGGAAAGAGAGACAGTTGCAAAGAAGGAGTGCAAAACTGGTTACAGTCCTAGAGGTGACAGCTTGCCTTATAAGTGAAAGGAGATTCCAAACATTATCTTGAAGGAATAATACACGATTACAAACACATCAAAAGCACAATCTGCTGGAAAGGAGAGAACAAAGATAATCAAAAATAGTCTGAGAAATGCATTTACTAAAAGCAACCATGAAATAAGTCCATTGGTAAGCTATTCCAATATATCTACCAGGCACTTAGTGGAGTACATTAGTGACAGAAACACATTCACAAAAGAATATAGGTAAGAAGAGGTCAAACCTTAAATCAGTGCCAGTACATTGACTTTGGAGGAACATCACTGATATTTATCATGATGAGGGCTGACCCAGAAAAGCTCAGTAATAGCCTTCCCAGGAATCCTGACTTCATAAAAATGAAAAAGATCAGGTATTGCTTGTAGAAAATGTGTGTTCAAGAACACAGGGCACACATGGAAACCACCCACCCCATCAGGCACATGCAGCATGCACAGGGAGCACTGGCTCAGGAAAATGCACAAACACAATCACCACTTGCATACATGTAACAGGTACAGGGGAGGCAGCTCACACTGTGGGATACTGTGTGAAAATTGACAGCTGCACATGTGTGCTTCCCATATTTCTCCAATACATGCACTGGCAGGTATTTTCCAGAGAAAATACATTCACTTTAAGCCTACTCATCTAATGCTTTCTTCTTGCTGTTGCCCTTTGCAGATCTTCAGATAGGGTACAGACCCTCAAAGAGGTGGACATAACAGGGGGAATACTGTCAGTGTTTCATATGGGGAAAATGGATGTGACCAGCTACATGCACCTCTGTACCCACAGTGTCATCCTAGCAGTGTTACATTCCACCAGATATCACCTTTTCCTCATAGGCACCAAAGCAGCTTGAAAGAACAGGCTTACTAAACTAGCCACTGTTTTCTCAGTTCTTTCTGTACTTCTTCCATGCGGGTCAAAGTCTCAGCCACTAACAATTTCATGTGAGCAGGGGTTGAAGTCACTGGCTCTATCTTGCTCCAAGGACAGGGTGAATAACACTCAGGAAACGTTATTTATTTATTTATATAAATATTTATATATTTATTGTCCTTATCTATTACAAACTCAGGAGATGTTAGTTCTCCCTAACAAGTTCAGAAAGCACCCCCAAAATGGTGTCTCTTCTAGGCTATTTGAGTCCTAATTATCCAATCAACAGTTGACATCTATATTATTTATGTTTCTAACCCAATTATGATCACCCAAAGCCCGCAACATGCGCATCTTTCAATTAGAGAAAACCACACAGATTCCTGAAGAAGGAGGAAGAAGGTATAAAAAGACAACTAACCCACATCCAGAACTCTCCATCTTGGCTCCCATATACCACCATACGCTAAAATCCCAAATCTAAGTTTTTCACCCTGTGAGATTACACAATACCATCCAAACTACACCCCCATGATCCCAGTGCCGTCACTTATTTTTGGAAGCCTGTTTTAAGGCCTCAGGTCAAAAGCAGTGCTTCTCTGAAGTTCTGTGCCTGTCAGCACAGAGAGTCCAAAATTCTCAGCATCTACAAGCTGGTAGTTACCATATATTTTTTGTGACAAGAAAACTAAAACCAAGACAGGATATCCATAACTGAGAGCTGCTCTCACTTGAAAGGCACCCCTCACTCCTGGTAAAACAGATATCGAGCACGTCTTGTGACAAAATTCATCTGTGTCACTTCTCTAATAAAAATACAACAGTTGCACAGTTCATTTTAGAATGCCACTGATAAATTGATTGAAATGTTTCCTGCAGAGCTAATGGTGCCAGACACAACTTCTCCCAACTTTTCCAAGAGAAAGTGCTGATGCTACCCTATCTGATCAAGGAGAGGATTAAACAAGTATACCTGGGCAACCCCAAGAGAAATCCAACTGCAGACCAGATCCTTAAGGACGCTTCAGCCAAGTGGATGTGCTTGCTGGACCTAGTAAAAATCTGGGTCTAGTTCCTGGCTCTGCTGTCAACTTCCTTTGTGATCTTAGCTAAGCTCCCTCAGCACGCTGGCTTCTCAGTTGGCAATGAAACACTGAAATAGGAGGCTGAATGTCTGTTGTGTTATGATCTTGCTTGAAAAGCAGGAAAGAAGAATGAGAAAACGTTTTCTGCCTGGAGCATCAAACTGTACCATGAACTATCCCTTGCAATGTGGAGAACAGAACACATGTTGAGGCTTTGATGCTGGTCACGGTCCACTGACTGTATTTTAATACAAAAAGGAATGAGCAAAAAACATTTTTCAAAGAGTCTTTTTCTGGCTGAGTGTAAAAATTACAAATGCAGTAGACAAACCCTCAGTGTTCTTTAAACATAACTATAAAATTACTTTGAAGTAGGACAGAATGGTTTATTATTTCAAAATGGTGCAGCCTTAAACACTGGGAAAATATTCCCCACATTTCCCCTCATTCTCTATACAATGGCAACGAATGTCATAAATCTCATTTTAAATCTAGTGGTATGTACACATAAAAAGCGTTACGTTCATTCTGAAACCACAAAAGATTGCTCTGAATCAATCTCAGGCTAAATATATTTATATGCAGTGATAAAGCCTTATTGTACATTAAAATCACTCTGACAGTTTATGAATTCAAGGTTTCACAAATGTAAATAAAAGAAAGTCCTGTTATGATAAAAATGGAATTGAAAATAGAGCAATGATGGAATAGAACTTTGAGGTAAATTAAAGACTTGATAAAAGTCTTCCATCCTCAATGAAAGGTACAGTGACAGCAGTCAGATTTTAAGTCACTTCATGTGGCTGCATTTCCTAAAAAACTTTTTAAACGAATTATCCTTTGAGATTCACAGTCAAGCACACACACATAGGAAAAGATTATATTAAAGAGGAAGGCAACAGGGTGCTGCTTTTCAGAATCGCTGCTCATGTTTTTTTCCTGTGTGATTCCTACTAAACAAAAGAGCCACACTGTTCGGATCTCTTTCAGCTCTGAAAAGTGCTGGTGTGATCCTAACGAGCTCAGCTGACAGTGGCAGGCTGCCAAGGATGCTTGGCCAGCAACACAGCCCATGGTGAGAAGGGCTTCGAGATCTCAGCAGGCAGCCTTTCTCCTTCTCCCTTAGCCCATCCCCTAAGCCCTGAAGTGCATACAATAGAAAACCACACCAAGTCACACTGACACAGAGCCTGAAGCACTGCCAAGCAGCCCCTGCACGCAGCTTCAAGTCCCAGCCCTTCCCAGGCACAATTCTTTTCTATCCTATATGCCACAGCAACATATTTCCACTTCCAGTGCTCTGATCCAGCCCTTCCTCGCTTCTGTAGCTACATCTTCCCCTAGAATGGGTCTTGACTGGTGCAATGCTGGGTCTACTCAGACATCACTGTACTCAGGCACTTTCCCTCCCTCCTCTTTTCCCCACCACTCACATTTCAGCTCTGTTTATTCACCTCTCTCTGCCCTATCCAGCCTCATGATCCAGGCTGCTGTTTTAGCCCCTTCTTCAACTGTGACCACTGCAAGACATTTGGCCTCCAGCTCTCTTTTCTTTCTCTCTCAGTAGAAATCCCCTTCCTACACACTTCTATTCCCACTGGAAAAGCATAAATCCCCAATGACTCACATAGGACAGAGAAAAGATAAGTATTCACTACAAAAGAAAAGTATTCCCCAGAGCTTGGGCTAATCCACATCTAGTCCTTCCCAAGAAACCCCTGCACACACAGAGGATAGGGGAAGGGAACTCTACTCCCAAATCTGGTATTTGCTTCTTCTGAACTTTGGGAAGAGAAGAGATGGTATGACAGAAAACAAATTTCATCTGGACAATAAAAGAGCTAAAGACTTCAGAGTAGCAGGTAGCCCAGTGCATAATTCATTAATACTCTGTGGCGCCCTTGTTCCAGGTGAATTCCTGAGCTATGATTTGTTTGGCCTAGAGTTTTTTGGCTTTCAACTATCCTTTAATAATCCATAAAAAATGAAACTCTAACAAGAAATAATGACCAGAATAATGACAATCAGATGACCGCAGCTGGAACCAAGATCTCTTAAACCATAAGTGCTAGTTCCAACCTGACACTTTTTTTTTTTTTTTTTTTTTTTTTTTTGAGAAAAAAACCCCTTTCTATTGAAAAACCCAATGAAACCAACATGCTTCTGGAAAAAAGAGACCCAGCACTGTCTGTGACACACAGGCCAGAACTGGAAAGAGGGAGGTGGTTTTTCTTTTCTCTTACCTTTATAGCCACTGTAACATCTCCGGGCTGAGGGATTCAGGCAATGGAGCAGAGCATCAAATGTCTGCAAATGTAGGCTCAAGGGACACATGAAGAATGGAGGAGAAAGTAGAGGAAAAAGTAAGAACAAGAAAAGTGGATGGGAGAAAGAAGTCAAAAATGAAGGCAAAAACTGGAAGAACAATGCAAAAAGCACGCAGATAAAAGGAAAGAGGAGAGGAGCAAGACAGAAAATCCATCTTGCCAGAAACAAACATTTCTTATCAGTTATAGGAAAGTGGTACCTCTGCAAAATCCAATTTCAAATGTCAGAAGAGACGTGATAGAGAAGGAATGGATCACCACATAAAGGTACAAATTCCTTAATGATTGAAATTCAACACTGGGAGGTGTAGAGAAGTCTGAAGGACATGGGGTTTTGAAATGAAGATGGGGATAGTATTAGGAATGGGAAACCTTTCATCACTTGAGGTAAGGTAGTGAGTAGACTGAGCAGCTCTGAAGCTCCACTCATACCTCCCCAGGTCATGCAGCTGTAGTCTGTCAGTGACACTCACAGGTGCCTTTACATGCAAGAAGCAGATTAGAGACCTCAGATTAACACTAAATGAAGTCCCACCGTGCTGGTTTAGCAAAGCCAACACCTACTCCTCCTGTTGCTTCATCAGGTATATCTACTGGGCAATGCCATATTCCAGGGGATCTGGATTCAGCTCATACCCTGTACCTGGTCTCTGAAAGGAGAAAAAACCCTAAACCTCTCATAATTAGGTTCTAATTAAGGCCCTTGAAAATGGTACTTAAGGGCTTTGCTAAGGCATGGATTCCATTTCAATATTTTCAGGTTATTTCTTGTGCACAATGAATTGTAGCTGTATAAGGAGTACACCACTAGCCAAAAAGGCATGAATATTAATAGGGAGGAAAGAAAGACACAGCCTAACAATAGTCACTGAAATCCTTTGTTACATATACCCAAGGCAGGGAAAGTGGACCTTCGCTAGTGAACTGTACATATAAGAAAAACAAATATCAGAAAATATCAGCACAGAGAATCAGTAGCATACAGTAACCGTATATAGAACCATCAAATGATAAATAGGAAGTTAATACACAATTTATCCAATAACAGAGGTTGTGTTTTGGGGTTTTGTTTAACACAATAAATAAGACTGCAATTTTATGTCTCAAATTTGAAACTAGATGAGAAAAGGAAGGCATATTCAATGGAATTCCTTATGGAATCAATCTGCATGAACGTTTTAAGATAGCAGGTAACAGTTTCTTGGGACACAGCTACATATCTTCTCAACCAGCTATAAGACCAAAATATCACCATGTAAGAGAGATGAAGGCTTTATACTCACAGCCTACACTTCAAAACTCATAACAGCAACAGTGTGGAGTTTGCTTCCCCGCCCACCCCCCCCACCCCCCTTAAACTAGTTGCTTTTTATTTTTCTTGAAATAATCAAAACACCAGAAAAATCTACATGTGGCAAAAATCCCTGTCACCACAGCATAGATTGCTGAATGGCAGCAAACTGGCCGCCTGCCGTTCAGAATAAATGCATGCACCATCTGCAAGATGCTGGAATATCTCTTCTGGCCTAATTTTTGGAAGACGCCTAAAAAAAGGGACAGCACAACTTGGAACAAACTCTTTGTCCTGTCTGAACGGGATATTGCCTGCGGGGAAATTCTGTGCTCAGCAACACAAAAAACTTTTGGCTGCTCGACAGACACCAGCAAGGCAGTGTTACAAAGATGACAGCCAACTGTGCCCTTTAATTGCTAGGCCATCATGTAACACACTTTCTCTTTGTTATTTAAAGCATACACAAAGCACAACTAACACAGAGCTTTTTGAGATACTGATGAAATAGCATTTGTTCCTTTAAAAGCTTCTTTGACACGACAAGCATACTTCATGATGGGGAGGCTGTCACTACGGGTTCATGGCTTTCCAGAAGGGTAAAACTCCCTTCTCTGAAACTGCAGACCTGTCACATACCAGACTTGAAATTTCATGGCAGTTTATATATTTTTTGTCTTTGTTTTAAGGAACAGAGTTGTTGTTCTTACTTTGCTAAATGCAACCTAAGATTTAAAAAACTTACGCTTTTCACTCAAGACCCAAAGCTCTGCCTATTGTGAGTTTTGATTAATAAAGCAGATGTTTTTCTGCCAGGCTGATAGGGGTTCATTATTTTCAAGGTTTTTAACGAAAAAGAAGAAAACCACCAAAACAAAACAAACAATGTTTTAAATTACCCAAATATGTAAAATGTTAAAGTGAGCTTTTAAAAGTTGTCAGTATCTCCTTGGCTCAGACTGGAATAATCAGGGAATATGTATTGTCACCAATTTGCATGAGTATCTCCTACTCAAAATGACCATAGTGTTTGCTATTTTGCTAGCAGCGGTACTAAACCTCTGCAGTGGCACTGTATCAATTTACATCAGTGAGAGCACTCACTCTTAGTGTGGAAATAAGCAGCTACCATTCATAAACTAGGGGAAGTGCCCACACTAGAAATGAGACGAAAGCAAGGGTTTTTCTCAGGAAACCCAGTCTCATCTAATACATTTGATGTCCTATTTTTCAGTCTCCAAGCTTTCAAGCAAGTGACAGGAACCATAAAAATGTGTGACAGATTATCAGATGTGGTAATGTGGGCTTTGCTGAGTGTTATGACACAATGAACAGGTTACTCAAAGCTGTAGTTTTAACATTAACTGAATAAACTTATATAAAAACACTTCCCATTCCTGTTAGTACCTCAGTCTTCAGTCTCCATACACCTTCTTGAAACCTGAAGGACACTGTGCAGCTGGTGGTTTCCCAAAGCATGAGTTAGATGAGGAATGATTTATGCTTGTATCAAAACTACATTTTTCAAATAGCTTCCCATGTGACAATTACCAGATTAGGTGAGCCAAAGAAAGAACTGGCAAAGGAATTCCCTTCAAGACGATCCCAAAACAGAGCATGTGCATTTACCTTCTAATACATGTCCTTCCTACAGAACTCCAGTAAGATTGCCAGTGAAAATTACTCAAGCAAAAGTCAAGGAAGGTCTCAGTGATTTAGCCTTGACACCAAACTCTGCATTACCACAGCTGAGGGAATAAGTCCTGCTTTGGCTGAGCCACTGTGGTAGAAGTTTCAACCAACACAAAAGCAAGTGAGTAGCATCAAAGCTAGTGAGGTGTTTGGTGGAAAAACCATTTTGCTGCAGCAAGACAATGAAGTCCTATGAACTTAGCCCTGATGCTGCCTATACCCAAGATTTAGTTCTCTAAAGGTGCCTTGAACTTCTTACCAAGTCAAAGAAACTTGGCCAAAGAGCTACTAACTGCTGCTACTTTGCCAGTAACAATAACTATTTTCTAGTATGAGTGCAGTCCTGCATTCAGGTTTCCAAATCCCCCAATCAGTGAGTTTCAGAACAATACTATAATCCCCTGAGAGTGTCTGCAGGAACCAGTATTTGAATACTTTGATGCAGAAAATTTCTCTTTATCCTTTCTAAAGCTTTCTGATAAAAAAAAGGGTTTGGCAATCAGTGACTGAGGAAAGCTTTTTGCCTCTGGCTAATCCAGTTTTTCGATCCCAACTTCCCCCATGGATTTGTTACAGTAGCCTTTATTTTCTTCCACTTTGGCAGAGTGCAAGCCTAGAATTATTCTTCAGGCTACTGATAAAGTTAACTTCTCCCTCTTCTCATTGACTTATCACTGTAGCTAATGGCTCCCTAATCATTTTAAAGACACCCCTTGCCATAGTGAATGCTGCCATAAAGAATTGTCTCAGGATTTTTTTTCTACTGAGAAGTGAAATTATAACCTAGATAGATGATTAAATCTTCTCTCTTCCTAGATAGCTGTTTGGAATTGGATATTGTTTCCTTTGTGTTAGTGGAATTTTTTTTCCATTAGGTTGCTAGGAAATTAATTGCTGGGTACTTAAGGAAAACAAAGGGGTGGCCAAGCACGAGTTTTGGGGCTGATGCTTTCTGATAATGGGCCATTAAGGCTCACCAATGACATGGGACATTACATCATCCCATTGGGAGATGCTCCACCCAATGAGGGATGCACCAGGGATTCCTACCCAGATAAAAAGGGGGGACATAGGAACAGCAGGACATCCTGTTTTCCACTGGATTCCCGGAGGAAGACTGGACCCATCTCGCCACCACTGGACTTTCTACAGGACCATCTCTACTCCACAGAACTGTGTCTGTTACTCCAGAAGGATTCATCTGGACTGCTTCTAACACCCTCACCAACAGGGTGTCAGGTCACATCCCTGACTCTGTCAGGGTTTAATGGGGTTTTTGTTTGTTTTATTTGCATGTTTAATTTATTTTCTGTTCTATTATATTTGTATTTTTAATATTCCCATTGAAGGACTGTTACTTCTATTCCCAAAAACTTTGCCTGAGAGCCCCTAATTGCAAAATTATAATAATTTGAGGGAGGGGTTTACATTCTCTAATCAAAGGGAACTTCCAGCTTTTTGCTGGCAGATACCTGTCCTTTCAAAACCAGGACAATAGCTTAAGGTAATACCAAAAAGAGATACCCTAAGCTAGATACCTGTTCAGCCTTTCAGAATAACCAAAACAGCACTTATTTTACTTAACAATTGCAGAAAAATAACATATTTCTCTTACGATGTCTCTGTGCATTTCTTGTTTTCATCACAACACTTGTCTGAAATTATTCCAGGGTGCTACATGTACAGGACTGAGCACATAGAATTCCTGGGGATCAATTCAGAAGCTGTAACACAGGGCAGAATGACTGAGGGAGATTTAGCCCTTGAATAAATTAGTTAGACTAGGCCCCTTCAGTATGGACTGGAGACACAGGCATCTCATCCAGTCCTAGCTTAGAGTGAACTTCCTTCTGCAAGAGTCGTAGTTTTTTCCTCTTTTTTTGGCCCACAGATGGCACACAGGGTTAGACAAAGCACACATCCCACAGAACTTATCTTAAACTAGATAGATCTTCATTTTAAAACCCAGCTGGATTGTAGAGCCAAAGACTGGCTTAGTAAAGAAATGGCATTCCCAAGAGATGGAAGCAGCGATGAGCAGCATGAACCAGAGAAGCAAGGGCCCTTTGTATTCATTAAAAATCTACCTGTGTTTCAAAAGCAACAATGGAACTTCAAAAAGCTCTTCTTTTGGAAGGGGTGTACTAACAGTACATGAGCTGGAACTGGACCTCAGTACTTACACCCTCTGCTGTTTTAGTCTTCAGTCTCTAAGAAGCTTGGTTTAAGAAGCAAAATTGCAAATGTTTCTATTACTATATTCAGAGAAACTTTAAAGTAGAATAAGCATCTTCGTAATAACAATTTACAGACACTATTCAGTGTGAGTGTCAGGGACATTCTAAATATGAGGGAATAAAAATAAAATAAACTCATTTTTACAGGAAGAGAAGGAGGTAGAGAGACACAAGATCAAAATCTGAGTCACCTGCAATGGTAGATATTCAGAAAATGTCAATTCTTTTACTCAGGATATATTAAGTATGTAGACTTTTTCTACTCATGCAGGGGTTTGTGGATTTAGGGAGAGGAGTGGGGTTTGATTTCCTCAAATTCGGAGTTTCCTTCGTTCTGGAGTAGACAAAAACCGAAAGAGTTTGCAGTTTTTGAAAACTGGAATCCCAAGAGGGTGGCAAGAAAAGTGCTTCCATAGATTGACAGTTTTTTCTGGCTGCTTGGGGATGGAGAAGCCACTAAAACAACTTTGTCAGAAACATGTGGAGTAACTTCAGGAGAGTAGAACTTGGGGAAAATTAGTACTTCTCTCTTTAGTAAAAATAAAAACTTAAAAGAAGCAATACTGAAAGACCTTGGATAGACAATAGCAAGAGCCTAATAGAGAAGTAACAGTGAGTCAGTAGGCCAAGATACTTGCCTTAATTCTTCATGTGCTTCTTAGTGACACATCTAGAAGGAGACAGCTAGAATGTGTTAAAAAGGGTTTGTATCTGGCACCTGGGAGAGGGCAATCTGCTGCCACAAATTTCTGCAGTCTATCAGATACAGACTGGGAGAAAACCTTCTTATGTATAAAAAAAACTTCTGTCTTTTATTCAGGGAAAAAAAGTAAACATCAAATACTGCCCATAAAAGCCCAGAAGTTTAAATAAGAAAGAAAGATTTTAGTTTGGTAGGAGGTAGGAAGTTAAGGAAGAAACAGAGAAAGAAAAATCAAGTTTGGTTTCCAATTTGGTGGGATTTGTTGTAATAATGCCGAAGCTTTCCACAATGGGCTTTATCAAAACACAGGATTTTTGAAGGAAATTTCCTAGCAACTGAAATGTGATCAAAAATAAGCACCATTTTACAGATAAAGTCCACATTAACAAAACAGTCGGGAGAGACCAGAGGCAACAAACATGAGTGACAGGGGGAACTATTCCTGAACTCTTGAAAGGAAAAAATGAGAAAAAGCTCTCCAATGAAATTGACACAACTGATGTCAAAACTAAGTTCCAGGGAAAACCTATTGATAGTGAGCTGAGACACCTTTGTTTTCTCCAGTTTGATAGCCCCAGATGAGCACATCTTGGCAATTTCCCAAAGCCCACATTGAGAACATGATCTGCTAGCAACTAGCAGGCTCAACTACACCTTTTAATCTATTAAGAACTGCTTCAAGACCTCCAGTTAAGCTGTGGATGATCCATCACGTGGCGCATGTAACACTGCAAAGAAAAAGACTTAAGAAGCACTGTGGAGAGAACAATCCTACACTAAGAGGGGTGAAGGATGAGGTAGTCAATAAATCCTTTCCCTCTAACTTTGGTAATTAAGCAGAACACATTTCTCATTCTTATGATTCAGACATAATCCTGCTGTTGTCTTGACTGTACAGGATTTGAAAATTCTAACTGTTTTAATGACAATGCACCAAAGAAAGCTTTTTCTTTGCTTTCACAGACAAATCCAGAATCTACATCAGGAGGGAAAGAATCCAGTGGTGTGTGAAGGGTTTTGGCCTTATAATTATCTTTCCAATTCCAGCATATTCCTTTGTTTGAGTTTTAGTTAAATAGCTTTAAAGCCAGAGCTCGTGTGAAGGGAAGGAAGGAGGGGGATAGAAGAAAGAACACACTGAATTTTCTGCTGCAGAGATGCAGGAAACTGCCCAAATACCATGCAGTTTCACTAACTCAAATATTTACTTGCAGAGATGCATGGATCTATTAGAAAGTAGGGATAAAACCAGAGAATGGCAATAGTCTGCCTTTTCCTAATGAGTATCTACTGGTGATAGACTTGGCTAACAGATGTTTGTAGTATCAGAGCAAAGCCCTGGAAAGGTACCTACCATCACATCAATGGCTCTCTCCTGAACTCATTTTGTCTAACTTTTCAAGACCTGGATGTCTGTCCTTTCCTCTTCTCGCTAGCTTTCACATGAGCCAAGTAAATCTGGGCCTTTGTTGTTATGAGAATTTTAATTGTCAGGCTTCCCTATGTCACATAGCTCTGGGATTCCCACAGCAGCAGTTTCCAGAGAAGTCTGCCCAGCCCCATGAACTGTTTCCTACTCTAAGTCATTCTAGCATCATTGACTGGGGATGGAGAGGAAGAAAAGGTCTTTCTTAGTCATCCTGAAGCATGAGAAATGCCAGAAAGAAGCGTGCGTGTGTGTGTGTGTGTGTGTGTGTGTGTGGCTGACCAATAAATGGTAAAGACCAATTTAACACCTTCTGTGGATTCCTGCAGATCTCTCTACACAGACAACCTGTAAGATCTGTTTACTGGGAATTCCACATATAGGATAGCCTGGCTTTCATAGTACCCATAATCCACAGTCAGAAGATAATATTGTCTTCATTCTTATCTATGCTCAAGTGGAAGTGTAGAAATAAGGACTTTCCCTGTATGATTTCCTTCTTGCTATACCAAGGAGATGGCAAATCTTCTCCTTAGTGACAGCCAACAGTTCCTTTTAACACCTTTGGACAACCACATCTTAATGTCCTGATTGTATAGATCTGCTACAGCTTAGAAAACTAAATGGTTATAGGCCATATACAACTGGATAGCAGTCTGCTCAGGGCATGGACCAGGAATTCTCCATCTTTGCTGATTTGCAAGGCAGCTGAGGACTTGCTGTAATAGAAAACATTGTTTTGCTTGTAAAAAGCATCAATAGAAAAGAAAATGAAAGATCATCTTTGAAAACAGAGCACTCTCCACCTGCCACCACCAAGGACTTTGCTCACTGAAGTTTAGCTGTTTAGCAGCTGCACAAACGTCTTAAGTAAAATGTATGGCATTATCTTCTCTTTTGAAAGTTGGCTTAATCTGATCAATAAACTACTGCAGTTATGATTCTCAGAAAAAAATTCTCTTGAGGCAATATCACAAAGTGATAGGCTCTTTTAAGATCTTATCCCAGATTCTCCATGACTCCATGTAAATGCAGGATGAAGTCAAATACTGATACCATTAAAATGCTTTAGAGAGTCAGTGATCCTTCCACTTGAAAGGTAGATGCAAAGAATTTCTGCTTAGAGAGGGCTAAAGGGCTTAAATCTTATTAGTAAGCCTCCAACTTTAGGTAACTTGGCTTGAGACAGCTGTAAGAGATTTTTGGTAGCGCCGAGGAAGTGGATAACTGTGGAAGGAGAAACGTGTCTCCTGTTGTGATGGCTCTGCATCCAGCAGCCTGTGAGGTAGAAATTTTTACTACTCCAAGAAGAGTTTTCCTTGGGAGCATCAGTGCCCTCATGCTTAAGAGGGGCAGGGCTTTTGCCCCACTTCTACTGAAAGCCAGCACCTGGCAGTACTTCCTGTGAAGACTGCTGAAATAGCATTTGAGAGGCTCTGGAAAAAATTTACAGAGTTGAGAAGACACTTGTTTCTTTAGCACAGATGGTACTAAAGGAAAAAGGGTTCTTGCATTGCTGCTTTTTTTCCAGTGGTTGCACAAAAAGGCTCCAAGTCCACAGCTCTGAGCCTTATTTTTCTGTTCCTCTATGCTGAGTAAATGGTGCACTCCTCATGCAGCGCCACTGCAAGAACTCACGAATCATCTTCTGAAGTCATCAAGGTATTTTATGTGCTGACTGTAGCCTCAACTTAATTTTCCTTCTCTTATGCCAGCTGCTGATTCCAAACCTCCACAGCCACAGGAGGTAGTATCTCACCTGAAGCTTTTCCTATGGGAGCATTGCAGACAGCCATGGAATACAAAGGACTATCCCTTAGTATCCCCACCCAGCACTGCTTTTACCCATTTCCTCCCTCCCAACTCAAGACATCTCAACTGGAGAAAAAAGATTACAAATTCTCCATACCTGTAACTTTCTTCTTGTGTGTTGGTACAGCACCTAACACCTCAGACCTCAGCTGGTGTTCTTTCATTAAAACTACTACTCAAAGTTTGGCTGATGGACTGCAGAAAACTGAAAGCTATTTTCTCTTCACCTGAAAATATCTAAGTCCCATGTAAATGAGGGACAGATATATTTGTTTATCTACACAAGCAAGGACTTTAAATTCAAAGAAAGTGACAGTAATTCAGATAATACATAACCACCATCAAAAATTATGTGTTGAGTTACTGCCATTATTCTTTCACTAATCTGCAATATGCAGAAACTGTGAATTTAATGAGCTTCATAATTATTTTGTTTTCAAAATTCCTTCCTTTTTAGTAATGATATTATTTCAAATTATATTTTTTACACTATGTCCCTAGTCAATCATGTCAATTACCTGAAAGATGTACCTCTAGTGAAATAGCAAAATCTAGAGAGAGGATGAGATGTTGATTTATCTCAAGGACTTTGCACCTTAAATAGTCAGTAAAATATTAAGCATCCCTATCAATAACAAGTGGATTGTATTATAAGCTTCCTCATAACTGGAGTTCTTAGGAACAAATTGACATCTTCCTGAAAAGGTGTCAAGAATTTAATTTAATCCTTTTTATAGCGGTGACCATCAATCTATCTTAATGTTTATTGGAGAGAAAATAATTGTCTTTTTTTTTTTTGGCAATGATATTTCATTATAAGCACTAGGATAAATAACTACAATTCAAAGCAACATAAGATAAAAATGTCCTTGTATTTTACCCATTGGTTTCTTTTCTTCTTATTTAATTTCATGATGAAAAAAATTATAATTAAATTAAGCTTGATTCCTATTTAAATGCGCATCTTAAAGTGAAAGCAGAGAAATTACTTTCTTTTTCAAAGTTGTTATATCCCAATTGATCTTCCACACATTGGCATTATTATCTGATTGTGAAGATATATGCATTTATCAAAAGCTAGAGCCATCTGTCTCAATTCTATGTAATTTCATTACATATTCATCATTTATCTAGTCTGAGTATGTGACATGAGACCCTACTGACTAGCAATTCTATACTTATTATCATTTCATACTGTGTTTGGATGGACACAAGGCTGTCGACTTCCATTAATCTACTTTTGATGTAAAAATCATCATCTTGGGATAAGCCTCAGAGCTCCTGCATAATCAGGCCACACTACTGCCTAAGTGTAGCAGCACTAACATTTTTATTTAAAAGCCCACAGCATTTATTCCTGCCTGCCTTTCCCTAAGTGCAGATGTCACCCTGCAGATGCTCTGGGGCCATGGAAGTACAAATCCCAGCAGAGCAGCACACCTGAGTGTGCAGGCACACACTGCCCAAAGGTGACTGTCACTTGGCCAAGCATGAATGTGGAGGGGGTCAGAAGTTAATGGACTCCAGGAGAGATTTTCCAACTTCAGTCACAGTTGCTGGAAGGCCCAGCATAACTAGAGAATAGAGGCTGAATCAACCCATTAAGAGCCAAAGGTGCTTAACTTCAGCCTATCACAGTAACACCACACTGCTCAGTCATTTTGGAATGGACTTTGCAGAACCTGTTGTCTGTACAGCAATATTTTGGAAGCTTGACAATACAACCAGTCATCCCTCTTAACCTTTCTCATCATATAATGCAGCCATTCCTTTTTCCTCCATGTGTCCTTCCAAGTGGAGAGACATGCACTGAGCCAGGTCCTCCCTGGGCATAAAAAGCTGGCACCAGCTGATAGCCTGAATTGCACATGCTTGCCTGCTCATCCATGACACTGAAAGAGATGACAGAGATAACAAAGGCAGTTCATTATTCGTGTGGACCTGAACTTGGATTGTGAAAATTAGCTAAATTGATGATAACCACTGTGCAGGCAATTATTTGTCTACTCCTCATGAATTTACTTTGACTGCATCCAGTTCCAGGTTGCCAACTATTTCTGTGAATGTTGTAGTGAGCACACTACCAGTCAAGAGTACATGCTTAAATACACAGATATTACAGAATACTAAGCTGGAATTTGGTTTTGTGAACATGAATTTTCTCTGGAAATCTCATTTTAGAAAGAATCAGGCTCATCCTATCTGGAAACACAAAGATAGGCTATGATTTGTCTGTCAAAAGGAAATATATCAAAACATATCTCAAACTGCACATCAGGCTCAGTTGAAATTTATGAAGCATCCACAGGGATGGTAAGAGACAAGATTTTATTCCCAATGGCTAACTCTCAGCTCTGCTGCTTCTCAGAAATTGGTTTTCATTGCTGTTTTCCCATCAGTTAAATGGGGATGAGAGCACTCACCTTCATCTGCAAATTGCTCTGATCTCTACAAGACAAAAAAGTTCTGTATCACAAATCAACAGCAGTAACAGCCAGCTCAGTTACACGAGTGACAAAGACTGATTAACTCATGAGCAGGAAAAAAGGGCTGCACTTGACAAATGCACCTTGTCACTAACCAGAGGTCTGCTTGAGCAGTTCAATGCACTGAGAAGGAGCCTCAACTCCCAGGACAGCTGTTGAACCCACTGGCCAAATACTCATGCTAGTTGCAGGGATTTGCATGCAGAAAGACAGTGCACAAGTTTACATGTGGTAAATTCATATCCCAGTTGTTGTAGCCTCACCATCTTCATGCATATACCTCATGCTGCCAGCTTCTTCTTTCAAGGAATCAGAATATTTTAAGTAAAATGGGACCCATCAGGATCATCTAAGTCAAACTCCTGGCCCTGCACAGATCAGCCCCAAAAATCACACCATGTGTCTCGAGCCATGATCCAACTTCTTGATCCCTGTCAGGCTGTTGCTGTGAACACTTCCCTGGGGAGCCTGTTCAGGGCTCAGCCACCCTGTGGGTGAAGAACCTTCTAATATCCAACCTAAACCTCCCCTGATGCAACTTCAGGCCATTCCCTCAGGTCCTGTCACTGATCAAGAGAGAGAAGAGATCAATCCCCTCTGCTTCTCCTCCTTCCAAGGCAGCACAACATATTTTAATATGTGGAAACCAGGACCAGGAAAATCTAAGTGATGGTGAAAAGAGTGATGGAGCCTGCTCCCAAACCACAATGTGGGAAGTAACATTTCAGCCCCCTGAAAGGATTAGGTTAGCAGCGAAAGCAAAATCCCATCACCACCTATACTAGATGGATTCAAAAACTAGGACATGAGTCCCGTGGAGAAGCACTACCTGATCATGGACAAGTTGGCTGCATGTGATCTGACTTGACATGAACCAGTTTGAGTGTTTGATTCCAGAGCTCAGTCAGAGAAGATAGAGCTACAGGGTGAACACCAGCAAAGCAAATGGATTATTCTTGTGGAAAGCAGTGCAGGGATGTGTACAGTCCTCAAGATCTGAGCCTGCTAATACATCTTCACATGTCAAGGGTCTCAGGGCTCTCTAGATCTATAGCAACACTGCCAAGAGACCTCAGCTTTGCATTCAGCTCTGGCAGCTGAGCAGACAACGCCAGCTTGGGGCTTCTCATCACCATAATGCGCTGTGCAGCCTACAAATGCTGTAAATCACTTGGATGCTTTGGATGGGTAAGAGTTTTCTCACCCACACTCTTTCTAAAACCAACTTCCTGACCATTGGAAGCCATTAAACACTCCATTACATCTCAAATTAACTGTAACAGTGTGTTCAAGTGCTAGTTTGGATAACTAAAGTATTTTTCCTTTCCTCACTGCGTAGGGAAAACGTTCCTTTCTGTGTTTCCTCAGTCTGATGCAGGTTCACTGAATGCCCCTATTCTTCCAAATAATGGTTGCCTTTACCTCAGCTCCTGAGGTAAATTTTCATGACTGAGCAATTTCTCCTCTGCTCAGGAGGGGCTCCGCTATCTTTGCAAAGCACTTCACAGTTCTGACTGTGAATAAAGCATATTCTAACATTTAAATTATTTAACTCAATGATCTGGTTCACTTCAGTTTATCCCACTTGTGCCTGTGAATACACACTGCATATAAAATGTCTTTCCTCTACCAAAGTCAGAGATTCTGGCAATGAACCCTCCTGTAACTGTGAGGTTTTGTCACATGTCGGTCAGAAGCAGGAAGGGAACGCGTGCCAAGCACCATCACAAAGTTGGTAATTTGTAACTGCAACTGCTACCTCTTGTCTTCAATTTAATTGCAACCCAAAGATTTCTTTTTCCCCTTTGCCAAGCGTCCCTGTTAGTTTTGATAATTATAGTGAATACTTCCTAAAAATTAAGCCACCTACACGAATCTGTCCCCAAAATAAGTGCTGAAGCACATTATAACATCTCCCTGTCACTTCATGGGTATCTGTATCATCACTAGATTTATGGTCTAATGCTACATTATTACCTATTACCATAGTTGTTAAAACCTTACTTTTCATGCTAATGAAAATTATGAAAGACAGGGGGTTTGACATAAATACTGTAATAAGAACCATATTAATGTGACAGACGATTGCTCCTCTGTGACAGACTATGAAATCCTGTGCAAGAGTTACAGAAGGTTCATTTACATGTCTGCTTATCTATCTCTCCCTACAGGGAAGCAAGGGACTCATGCTCAACACTGGAACAGAATGAGAATCAGAAGATGGCAAAAAGGCACAAATGGTCATCCTAAAAAGAAATGTATCTCAAGGCACATCCTTCCTCTCTCATGTGACAAGCACAACATGTAAATTACAGGACCTAAGGTCAGACACCTACGACCTCTTTTCAGGCATGTAATTACACTCCTCCAGGCAAAACTTCCAGAATTTAGGGCAGAAGCAGCACTAGCAGCAAAATGGGATTTGTGCTCCTAATTCTGTTTCAAAGCTGCACTATTTTTCTTTTGCTAATTTGACACAAGTGCTGCTGTCTTCCAGTCCTGCTACCACTCCAACTCTTTCCACAGCTTCACAGGCTGCATGTGTGCTCTCCTTCTGAGGGATATGTGTTTACTATCTGCAGAGAGAGCTGGGTGACTGGCAGGAAGGGAGCCAAGGTACTCTTATATTCCCAAGCACAGATGATCAGGAGAAGGGCATTGAAAGGCAAAGTGCAACCACCCACTGGCCATCTGTCTCCTGGAGTACTCACTCTAGTCACAGAACACACACAAAGATGGCCATGTCATATGCCAATGACTCCCTTTTTGCTGATCACACTCAAGTTTTTGGTCAGTTTTGTGTATCCACGCTGATTTTGACCCAACCATTAACTTGGATTGGAAGATTACAGTTTTATTCCAACTCACAGTGCTCCCAGATCTGCTAATGCCAGAGTAACTGTGACAATGCTGCTAAATTCACACTAGTCCATCAGGAGACAACAATTCTCCTATCCATTAAAAAAACCCAAAAAACCTTCACAAAAATCCAATACCCCATAAATTAAATACAGTAATAAATCCAGACTTGTTTCTATTTGTTGTCTACTAGTGAAACATTTTAGTTACAGAAATACATATTTTCTTTTTAGAGCCTCTGTCCTTGCACAGGGAAAGAAAATAGCAATCACACAGATAATTTATTATTAAAACCCTCATTTACTGATAACATGCAGACAAAGATTGCTTTCCCAATTTTTAACAAAGTAAACACAGTATCTGTTAGAGGGACTCTCTGAAGGCTCCTTGTCTTTTCACATCTTTGCTATATCTTTATTCCCTCCTGCTTAGTTTAGATTACCTTTCTCCAAACTTGGCCATATTAGCATACTGTTCTACACTTCAAATGTTTGTTTGTTTGTTCTTTGTCCCTCCTTGAGCAAGTGGTTAGGACTGATTTCTATTTCATCTTGAAAGGTGAATTTACACTATTTTTCTCAGTGAGGAAAGTAACTAGAAAAATAAAGGAAAAAAAAAAAGGTTTTCTTTCATCTGTTTCTTATCCTCGAAAAAACGAATGAAGTGAAATTTCTAAGGCTGATTGTGGCATCACCTTTCACTCTGCAGTTTAGCACATTTTGCTTTAGCAGCAGTTCAAAAGATCACTATCCTACATCTGATGCCTTCTGCTCGCTACAAATGTCTGCAGTACAGCAAGAAGTTTAAAACATTAAAATATTGCAGCACAGAGGAACCCCCAGACCCCATAAAATCCGCACTAGCATGCTTAAGCTGAAACAGCATCACAGAAAATTCCCACATTCCATTTTCTGTGAGTATGTGGGAATTTTAAATCATCAGTTAAAGCTGAAATTTAAGCTTTTCTGGTTTTCATCTAGTTTCACCAAATACGTCCGTATTTTAAAGCTTTCCTCTGCAGGGTGCCAGGTCTGAAATTTCAATGTTTGTGAAAAGGGGCAATGGCAAAATATTTTAGCAATAAACTAGCATCCTCTGAGGTTCTAGCAAAACCCTCAAAAATATCACTGGAGTTATGAGATGCCATTCATTGGTAAACATTGTGAGACAGAAATTGGCCCCAAAACTGTCAGAAAAAGATGTTTTTTTCAGTATGGCTTACTAGCACAATCTGTGAAATCAGACAGGTAGGAAAAGCCCAGTACCAAGGGCCTGCTCTTTACCTCAAGTATGCAGCAATTCTGTCATGAAACAAGAAGGGAAACTGAGCTATGATTACAAGAATATGCTTTGCTCAAGGTCACAGAGAACATCCTCACATTTTGGTCACCCAGCTCATTCTGCAGTGCTTAACCCATCAGGTCACATGCCCTGCAAAAGGATTTAGATTGCCCGTGTTAAATATTGCATTTGTGTGGCACCTTTGTTTCCAGTCTATTTTTTCTGAGTACAGAAGATACAGTCTTTCATGTCATGAGCTTCCCTTCTCTGTGGGATGCTGCAAAGTCAGCAAGCCTTGATAAAGCTGTGAAGTAAGGACCTTTGCATGACTGCAGGGGTAGTTTGGGACTCCTGACTCTTGTGCACTGGGGAACAGAGCCCTGACTATGATTTATTTGTCAGTGCACTACACTGACAGCCAAATCAGCCAGGGAGCAAGTAAGAAATAAAAGAGTAGAGGGAAAATATTCAGGTTTGAAATTGTTCTGAAAATTCCTCATAAAAAAATCAATTACAACCAAAAAAAAAATGTTGTGCAGTGGCTAAGGCTATGAACACCGGCCTACAGCAAGGAGCAAAGTCATTTATCTTCAAGGCAGTGATCACAGACAGAAATAGGAGTGCCCTTTCTTTTTCCCCACTTAAAAAATCATAAGCAAATTGAGTTGCTAATTTGATTTCACAACTTTCAAGAAAACACTTCAATTATTGGCCCTATGAGTTTGTGATACCAATTTTCAAGCAGCTTCCAAGGCTCCCCTCTCAGACAAATTGTGAGTCATGAGTTTTAAATTGCAACTCAAAAAAACCAAACCAAACCCAAACCAAAAAAAAAACCCCAAACAAATAAAAACCCAGCCCCCTCAAAAAACCCAACTGAAAAATAACTTTAGAAAACAGCAGAGAAGAAAACTGAGGCCACAGACTGAGGCTCAGCTGCTCTAAAATATTTAACAAAGCACTTTCTCAATTTTCAACCAGTCTGTGAGCCAACAACCCTTTCTGGGAAGGTACTGACTGATCTTTCAGACACAGTTCTGACTCTTTGCTTGTACAGATGGGGAAATAATGGCTGCTAGCACACTCTGGAAAATTAGCAACAATAAAAAAAACCTTATCTTTGTAGGGGAAGCCACCCAGACAATGAGACTGGTTGCAGACTTCATCTCTAAATGTCTTTTCAGTGTTTTTAGCCTTGCTGTTGAACCAAGCATATGAAGGATGTTTCTGTTCCAGTCAGCACGTTGCACATCTCTGCCAAGCCCCTTAAGCCCTGCTAGCTCCCTGCTTATGGTCTGGAGCTCTTTAGAAAGAAACAGAACTCTGGGTAATGATTTTCTCATTTTTAAAGCAAAATATGAGTTCTCAAAAACTAATAATAATTACTAGGAGCTTTACACATTATTTAACTTAGAAAAAAATTGTCTTCTTAATTTTCAAGACTTATAACGTATAACTCAATTTACAGCAGTTACATTTCTCATTAACAGCTCTTCTTAAGCTAAAAGTTCAAACACCAACAGGCATGACCCAGAGTTTATCCTTCCAAAGCACAGGAGCTCTAAGGTAGGAATGACCCTTAAATGAGGGATTTGCCCTGAAAAACTGTCACATATAATCAGGACCTTCTTATTCAACAGTTTGGCTCACTTCATGTATTCAGACACACCTGCTCAATTCCTTGTGAAGAAGTGACTTTTTATCAGTATTCTCTGGCAACTATTGGCACAACTCCCTGGGAAAAAAAACAAACTACATAGTCTTCCATGGAATCACAGAAGTTCTTTGTATATCCCTTTCCATTCCTGTGCTGCTGACTAGATTATTCTAAAATGATAATTTAGGTTGTAAAATTTGGAAACTTGCTTCACAAACCTGCAACCCCTTCCCCCCCAGAAAAAAAAAAACAACCAAACCCTAATGGAACAAAAAACACACACAACATCATCCCCAACCAAAAACAAATAAACCAAATGACTCCAAATTTTTAAGGCACTGAAAGAAGAAAGAAGCAAAGTAGTAAAGCCCTTATTTCTCACTTTTTTTTTTCTTTTTTAAAATGCTTTATGTTCAGTATAGGGTGATTTTCAAGCATCTCCTTGGGGGCTACAGACTTCGTTGATGTGATTCAGAAAGATAAGATAATGGTTAATAAATCTTATGAATAATAAATCTTACTGGTTTTATGGTGGAAAAAACCATGATAAAGCCATAAGAGAGAGGAACACCGTGCTCAGAGCAGTGGATTCCCAGAGGCCTGAGCTGCTGATCCTGAAGCTTTATGTGGGTGTGGCACTGAACAAGTAACTTTCAAAGCACAGACACCTTTTGTAAAGGAAACCTGTTTCTGTGATGTGGCCTTTGAAAATCAATAAGCTAAGATACCTTTTTGTGGTAAAGGACTTGGTCTGGTGTTTGCCACCTAACAGAATTGCCAGCCTTAAATGATGCTGCAGGGACAATCAGGCCTGAGCTCAGCATTCCACTGAAAAACAGTTCCTAAAATAGTAGTCCAGGCATTATACAACCAGCAGACCATGGAGAAGAAACAGCATCTCCACCTGGTCAGCTGGCTTTCAAGTGGCATCTGAATACTTTCTTTCCTGCTGTGAGCAGCAGACCTGGAGAGAAAGCAAGGTGAGGTGGCTCCAAGCCTCATTGCTCTATAAATGCAATTTGTAGTAAATTCTACTGAAATAAACACAGACAGGAGCTTACCTTTCACAGCAGATTTTTCTGTGCATGGAAGTACTGTAAAATAAACCTTTTTTTTTTGATGTGAAAACTATTTATATAAAAGGTAAAATTACTATGTTTATATCCAGGTCATGACAGAATAATGTATTTGACTAAAATAGTTACAGTAATTTTTTACACCATAAAATATTCTGCATATCACACAGAACTGTAAGTTGTTTCCCTTTCATATTTGTGAATGTCAGTGGGGAAGCTAGAAAGCAAGAAATCTGAACAGATGTGGTGTAGATGGGATTCTTCTTGTTCTACAATTTCAAGTTCTACAATTGTGATGTCATAAGTCAGCTGGGAGCCTAAAGAAACTCCTTAAAGCTGAAATTCCTTCAGCATGCTGGTGTATGGCATATGGCATGTACAGTGCTTGTGTCATATTTCTCTCTTTTTTTTTTTCTTTAAATAGGAAAGTATTAGTACTACATACACACACAAAGAAAAGCCCGAAGAGATGCAAAGCTTTGAAGAGAAATATGAAATAATTTCTATCCAAAGGATCAATGAGAAATTTCAGTCACCCTCACACAAAAATGGGGGAAAAGTATAATCCCACTACATAGAAATATGGAAATATCTCCATTTTTGGTGAAATAACTGCAACAGTACTCTTTCCAGGGAGCAACAGAGCTTTCACATGACACTTTGGAATTTTAATAAAGATAAGCATAGCTAACTTGCACAACTATTTACATTGCATGGTACACAAACTTTCCAACAGGCAGTCTGATTGCCCAGTGCTGCCACGACAAAAGTATGGGACATCAACTCGGATTAATGTGGCCATAAAACCGGAAAATTTGGAAAATTCGAGAAAAGTGATTACTCGTCAGGATTCTTAGGTGGGCACTGCACTGATGGGAGTTTACAAATACCAAGCAAGCAGAGATGGTGCAGACGTGGTCCTCACCTAATTTCTAATTATTAGGGCCTTTTGGTGACCTGTCTCATTTGCTTCCAATAAGCTGGAGGAAGACAAACAGAAACAGACTTCACAAAACCCCAGAATGTTAAAATCGCTGTTAAATTATTCACTGTATTAAATGAGATGAAGCCTCAGAATAAAATCTGTGAAAACTGTACTTTGGTTTGTAAAGCCTTATTGTAGGGTTAGGAGGAATTCTTCATCTCAACGTTTAATTAAACTTAATGGGAAATGTTTAATTTAATTAAGAAACGTGAGAAAATTCCCTTAGGCAAAAAGATCTGTGATTACAGTGTTGCAGTAAGCCTAAACAAGGTTTAACATACTGTAGGGCACACAGGGCCAAAGCCTCTGGACTATTTTTAACATGTTGCAGAACATTGGTAATTACAAATAGGAAGTGTTAAATATACTCATGCCAGGTTCACATGGGGAATCTCATCAAATAAAAATTGAACAGCTTCTGCTACTACAGGGTCATGCTCACACAGTTTTAGGAAAACACCAGCCTACATCATCAGCATCTGGATTCAGATTTTGGGAGACTAGAATTTCTGGATAGTAAGACCAAAGGAACAGGCATGCCATTATTATGAACAAAACAGAATCAAAAACTTCACTAGCTTCCCAACACTCAGTTCTACCTCTTACAACCATTAAGGTTCTATATTTCAACCTCATCATTTCCTACAGTAGAGAATAGACGTGCATTAGAGGCAAAAATGCCTAATAACTGTGAGATGGAAAGGGAATTGTAAAATGTTAGTAAAGCAGTTCAATATACAAAATCTAAAGCAGTTATTAAAGTACCCATACAAAAACCTAAGTAAGCATATTATAAACAGAGGGATATATAACAAAATCAACAGTAAACAGAAAATTTACAAGTAAAAGGCCTGACCAAAAATTCCTTGTCTTGCCCTTGGGTTAAATAGCTACATTTCTGCTGATATAAGCTGATACAGTCTCACTAACACTACAGCTTTCTGTCCTCAAGTCCTGTGGATTCCATACAGACCCAATGTCATCTCAGCTTCACACCAGCACATGCTGAAATCACCTGGGAGCCACTGATTTCTGTGGTGGCCAAAACCACCATGAAGTAAAAAACACAAACCAACCAAAAATATATGTGAACATAAAACATTTACCTGGATAAATACACATTTATCACAGAGATGTTCAAAGATGTGTATCCCACTGAAACACTGTACAAACAAGTGCTCTACAAACTAGGAAAGCATTGCCAAGCAAAGCTATAGCTATGAATTCCTTGGACTGTTAAGGGCAATCATTCACCTCTCACTAGAATTCTGCCTTCTCTGACATTTCACAAGTACTCATAAATCACCATAACATCAAACAAAACCCCCACTGTACTAAATGCAAAGATAATAAAAAGAAGAGCATTTTAATGAGATCCATAATTATGCTGTAGTGTAAAATGCCTGAAAATGCTATTTTTTTTTTCATTTGCTCATCTTGTTCCTTGTGGTGTTGCAACAGTTCCTGTGATCTGTTTGGGGTTTGGATTTGGTGTTTTTGGCTGCTTGCCCTAAACAGTCTTCTAGAAGGGCCTCCCAGCTCTGGGAACTACCTTTTTTGATACAGGAACCCATTTAGCACTACTTCCTCAGCAAGAAGGGCTAAGGGCAGCTGACAGTACATAAAGGGAGCTAACTGAAATGGAAAAATCTCCAAAATGATGAATTCCTGTCAATTCCTTTTGGATGGATAAACAGAGGTGAAGCATGTGGAATATCTGTAGACAGAAAAAAAAAATTTAAGGTGTCTTTGGTTATGAAGTTCTGTCTTCTTTTTCTACCTCCTTCTCTAGTTTTCTACCTGTCACAATTGGACATGAAATGAAGATGCTTGACTCCAGTCAGAAGGCAGAAGAGCACCAGAAGGCAGCAAAGATAGCCAAACACACAGCTGTAGAAGTTGTTTCCTAGTAGAAACTAGAAAGACAGTCAAACAATATCTACCTACTTGATTTTTTTTTCTCTCCAGTGCAGTATGTAAATGAAAGAGATGTTAAAGCAATAAGGATACATTCAGCTTTCAATAGTACTTCATTTAAAAAGGAGTAGATTGTCTTTGCAGGGGGAAAAATATATGTCAACTTTAAACAAGAGTTTGCAATCATCATCTCTAGTTAAAACCTTACACTGAAGAGTTATGTCAATGTATAATAAGCAGGTATAGTTATTTTGTAACAATAAGAAGAGGGAGAATTAAATTTAACGCCTGCCTCCAGCAAAAAAGTCCTAAAGTAGCACAATTTTCTGCAGAATTACAGCAGTTGCAGCACAAACTGCGCCTCTCAAAAGAATGGATTTGCTTTTTTAGTTTTTAAACAAAAACCTAATCATTTGTGTTCTTCACCTGGACAGAGTCTGTGCACTTCATTCATTTGTCCTCACCCTAGGCCACACTAAAATAGGAGGAAAAGTATAAATGCTTCTTGAACTTGGGACAATAGGGTATCAAGCTCACAGAATGTCCTGCAAAAGCCTGCTGGGTTTGAGTATGCAGTAATACTTGAATGACAAACTCACTTCACTCTCAGAAACTCTCTTTTAGCTATAAAGACCCAGGAGAGAGGAAAAAAAAGATTATCTATTTGCAGGCTCACCAAGTGTATTAAGGATGTTTGTCATCTCCAGGCCCTTTGGGTTTGTAGGATCTCATCAAAACACATTGCACAAGGTGGCTTTGTCAAATCATCACTTACCTAAACTCAGACATTGTTAAAGCACTGTAGCTTAGGCCCCCTCAAAGCTCTGCAGTCTCCTGTCCACATCAGGGGTACCATGTGTGTTTTTAGGGTGCAGTCAGACCCTGAATTTTGTGCAGGGTTATATAGCATGTAAAGCAGAACAAGCTTTCCACAGCACAAACCTGAGTATCCTGCCATCACTTTTGGCAGCCTTCTCTTGGACTCATGTATTCCACCATCACATTTTGTGCCTTGCAACATACCTTCCCACCAAAACATAAACAGTTAGGGGTGCAAGAGTTGTGTGTAATCAATTTTCAGCCTCCGTGTCCTTTCTGCCTTGTGTACCTACACGCCCTGACTAAATGCTAGGTTTGAAACACTGTGCCAAAATTTATGGAACTGATAAATTATTCTACTGGAACAGTATAAGAGCCTTAATGGTTTGGGATACCTTTGAGGCATTGTGCTGGCTGGAAAATCATGACCCAGTCTCAGCTTTTAACTCATATCATTGTCCCTGCATTAGTGAGTTTAAAATGTACTTACTGTTCCATTTATAACTAAGGAGAATTGCTGCTACTTCTTGTCACAAACACTGAAGTCTAAGTCATGATAAAGTCCAGTCCAAACACACCCCTCATTTAAGTGCTCTTACTTCTATTACCTTTAATAGGGATCTGATTTAAGGAAGGGGGGAGTCTTGTCTCATGGCAGTGTGGGGCTTCCGAAAAGACAAGAGAAAGCAGCAGCATCTTTGTAAGAGGAGAGGTCTGAGCCTCACCTCATAAAACCTTGGGCTTCCAAAGCATTAACTGTCTTTGACAGTATATTTCTGGTTTGTGCAGCTTTAAGCTTAACTGACTGTCAGAAAATTATATAAATCTGATTGTCACAGCTAGATCTGCTTTAGCTCTCAAGACTTCCCCATAAATATTGCTACTTATCCTTTAGAGATAGAAGTGGTGCACTGGCAGTACAGCCAGCATCTCATTATGGAGCCTGATGCAGCTCATGCCAGCTTTGCACAGCACAGAATTCCCTTGGGAACACAATAACAGCACAGGAGGCACTAACAGACACCCAGCACTCTGGGGAGTGGACCTGTGTGTGGTTAGGAACCACAGGAGGCTGGGGGGAGAGACTGCTCAAAGGCCTGATTTGGCCAGACACTGTCACTGTAAATGCAGAACAGCTCCATCTGCTTAAAAGGGGCACATTCCTGGAGAGGGATCAGCTGGACCAAAGCACAGTCCCATGGTGCCCAGGACACAAACCATGACTTTTCCAGCTGCTAGACCTGGAGAAGACCTCTACATGTCAGCTGGCACAATTTCTGCTCTGCAGCAGGATCAGATTGATGGAATACTTGTCTTTCCAGGTAAAGGCAAGGTATGCTCAAGCATGTACATACATCAAAGTAGGAGTGTGCCTCCCCCTCTTTTTACTATGTTCTGCTCTCTATTGGCAGCTCTTGGATACAGGAACCACTCAGTACCAAGGCCCTTCACTTCTAACCCCCTCCTCTTAACAAAAAAAGTGCAGGGCTCCAGGAAGGTCCAGTTAACTCTCCTGCCTCTGAGCCACAGGTTTATATTTCTTCTCACAGGAAAGGTCTCCAGCAGGGAACATCGCTGTTCACATTATAAAGACAGATTCAAGAGGGGGAAAATAACAAGACATGATCTAGAGTAGATTCATGCAGAATTTTCCATTTGTTTCACCAAAACATACAACAAATATTTTGATTCAGGTCCAAATTATTTCTTTTTTCCCCGATGAGATCTTACTTAGGTCCTGTTGCACATATAAATTTTGACAGCCTTTAATGAAAGAACCAGATGTTACACTTCTACAGGGTCTCAAATATTACCTTATGCAGGCCCCACAAATAAAAAATCTTGGTAAAAACTTGATTGAGTGACCTACATAAACAGAATGATTAAATGCAAGAGTTTTTGGCTGATGACTGTCTGAATTTGCTTTGAATTTGCCTTGTCAGAGGGGCCATCACATAGGAGAAGAGTCCCTTAAACAAACAAGTAAGTGACAAGAACTATAGCACTGATAACTATTCTATTAAAATTTCTTTCTAGGAATAAAAACAATGTTAGTTTTTTATCACATGCTTTGGTTTTTTAGCATGATTTTCCATCTTTGAGCTATGACTCTGGTATAAAATAAAAATGCTCATTTGCTACACTCAACTTTTTACTCTCACAAGCTGCTCTGCTTTAAGCAGTATCTGCTGAAACCTATATTTTGCATATGCCTCAGAAGTAATGCAAGGTATTACTGTAAGTGATGTAAGTGCTCAAAAAGGGTTAAGGTCCCCTGATGACAAGCAATACCACATGAATTCTCTACATGCTGGCAGAGCATCTGCTAAAACCAATTAGGTCATTACTCAATTTCTCAATTTTTTTCTTTAAGATGAGGAAAAAAAAATATAAACCCCAAAACTTTCCCATATTATTCCAATAGAGACATCTCTTTTAGCATATAAACCCAATGAAATTATTGAAATGGCGTCTGTCAACAAAACCTTTACATTAAAACAAGGATAACATCAAGAGGGCATGTAGTTAGAACTTTTCATCTCAAGACTACTTATTTTGAACAGGTTCTTGGACTCATTTTAGACTGTTTATAATCCTGTAAGTCCTAGTGAATTTGAGTGTAATAACAATGAAATCTTGATTGTTATCTGCATCTCATTTCCTCACCTTAATTTAGGTCTAAAAATAATAGTTTAGAGCCTTAACAGCTCAAATATTTCCCCATTAGCAGAAAGCTAATTCCTGAGCTCATTCCAGGAGCAATTAAGCTGGAAAAGCAATTAAGGTTTCAGAAATCCCTGACAGTAGGAAAGGTTCAACCTAATATCCACAAGTACATGAAAACAAAACATATTTTAGGGTTATTAAAAGAATATGGCCTCAAACTGTGGCCAAGAGCTCACAAAAGCACATTTATTAATAGCCTTGCTGTGGGAAGTGTGTTTCCACCTCAGGTGTCATGTAGGTCCTGCAAAGCAAACTGTCAGCTCAATGCAGAGTTAGCCCATGCCACAAGGTCAGCTGAGGAAATTTGCTCAAGAGCAGCCCTCCAAGAGTCCTGTGCATTGCCTAGACCAGCCATTGAGCTTCACTTGTGCAACCTGCCCAAGAATTCCTATCCTTTTGCAATGCCACCCTACAGAGGTTCCCTTCTTCAAAAGGCTTTGCTAATGGCAGAAGCTTTTGGTCCTCAGACCCATCATCATCACCAGCTAAGCTACATCAAGTGAAACTTTTGGGTGTTTGCCAGTTCCTCCCACTCCTCCTTACTGACACATTCATTCCCCCTGAGTAGGATGAAATAGGAGGGCCTGGGAAGATGACTGGAACAAAAAGGAGTGGGGTTTATGTCAGAAAAGTCAGCTGTATTCCAGTAATCATCGGCATGATCTAAGAGGTGAGGAGCAGAAATATGAAGTTCACAGGAAAGTCTATGGGCACTAAAAGCACTATTTTTTCCCCCTGAATTTTCCAACACCTACACACAAATAATTGACCTTCAACCTCGTGCAAGCTTCCTTACCAATCTGATTGAAGTAAATTTGAGGGCTGGAGTCAGTTAAACTCCCTTTCTTTGAATGACGCAGTCAGCCTGAACTTTCAAGATAAACTTGTGAGTGAGCTTTCCTGCAAGAGTGTCAGTATTTTCCATTAGCAGTCAGACTAAGAAACCAGTGAAATATGCTCTACAGAGCACTTTTGCCTTTCTGTAGTAGGTTCCAGCCAGCACCTCTAAGGGCAGCTACAAACACCAACAAATCAAAACCAGAAAGAGGAGAGTGGTTTTGGACTTCAGCTGCAAGTGTTGCAACTGTGACAAAGCACAGGCTACAGAGGCAGGTAGGATCAAGAGCTCCTCATAATGAATGCTTGACATGTCAAAAACAAAGAGGGGAAGTGTATCCTAACCCAAATCGCTCAGCAGTTCAGAAAAACCAAGTGTGTGTGAGAAGAGAATACTTGCAAGAGGGGTGGTTGATTTTGGTGGGTTTGTCTCTTTGGATTTTTTAATCAACAGAAAAAGCCCCAAGTCCCAAAACCCTTGCTGGTGGTGGTTCTCTGACCAGAACCTGATCCAGGCTGACCAGTATTTTTCCTGGATGTCAAGCTGCAGCATTTTCACATGGCTGATGCCATAGTTCCTTCATTGGTTCCAAGACTGCTAAAGGCCCCTCCAGAACTAGGCAGTTATCATCTAAAAATAATCATCCCCAGCACGCACCCATGAATCAAGCCGAGTTATAGCACATTGCAGAGAAGGGAGATGCCATCTGTGAACCCAAGCCAGTTTATGCCAGCTGAACCACCAACTCCCTGTCCCAAAACATGACTCTTGGCACCCTATACTGCTGGGTTTCCTTTGCAGCACTCATTATAAACAGTATTTAAAAATGGAAGAGAAAAGCTTATAGCGTAGATGATAGCATATAACAAATTAGTTGTGCTTTTAATCTTCTTGTTATATCTTTTCTAATTCAGGAATCTTTGCTCCTGGCACTGTTGCGCACAGACTTAAAACGTTCTAACACATGCACATGCCATCTCTCCTCATCTTGTTTTCAGCTGAACTGCAGCTTTCCCATACCTATTAGCCTCAGAAATACAATCAGCAGGAAGGCACCTCCATGTCCTCCTCACAGGAATAGAGATGTTTGAACAGCTCCTGGGTATGCATGGGTGACCAGAAAGTGCAGATCATGTTGTCACTTCTTGCTCAAGTCAAGTTCCATAGAAATTACTTGAATGAAGGTGCCAGCCTACTTGGCAAGGATAATAAAATTGATGAATAATGATACATCTTCTGTGATAGCAATTTCATTCACTGAACAGATTTGACAGTACAGTGAGGTTATTATGCATTATTTTTAGTACTAGAAATCAATAGCACTATTGTCCTTTTCAGTTAAATTTGATTTAGATGAAGCTTAGTGTGCAAAGAATAATGAGGAACACTGCCTCACATTAAATGGAAACAGAAATCATGTTCTTAGCAGGGTGTGTTTTATGGTAAGGTGATTGTTCTGTGAACAGCTTCTTACTTCAATATTTTGGATGTTTAAATAAAGTGCGTGCTTAAGACAGAGGGAAATCTAGGAAATATATCTCCCCTGGACAAAGATGACAAATTCTTCTGTGAGGAGAGCTACTGTCAATACAGGTCTCAAGGGCTTCCTGTGGAGAAGATAGACACTCAACTCACACAGGAGTAAGACTCCACTTGAGAATAATTGTGTGATGTGGGCATCTTTCCTAGCTTGAGTTGCTTGTTCGAGCAATGGCTTGAGCCTGGGGCTTCCATCATGGGAATGGGTACCCCAGTCTATCCTAGTGCCTCATTGTCATTGGCAAAGCTGTCATTTTATTTTACTGAAGAATGGATTTTTTCACATAATCTTTTAAATGTCAAACATTTTCTCAAGGCAGAAAAACCATTTTCTCCTAATCAAGGGAAGCAGCAGGACAAATTTTCCTTATAGAGCTCTGTCAGAGGACTTCAGTTTTCATCTGTTGAAGCAAGCAACTAAAAAGGTCACAGTTCCACCCTCCACAAAAAAGTTCAAGTTGCCTCCTTTTCTCTCCAGAACAAAATAGATACAGTGTCTTTGTACTGTAACGCTGGGTGACAAATAGCCCAATCATGCCCGGGTTTTCCCAAGTACTAGCAGATCTACTTGCCTTCTACTCAGACTTCAGTCCTGCCATCTTTTGTAACTGCTGTACAAAAATCTGCTGTGCATGAAAAACAGATGAATGAGAGGCCTCCTGCTGATGATTACACTGATACGGCTCCTACTCCATTAAATATATTTATTAAATTTATTAAATTACAATAATATCCCCCTGCCCACCGTGCATTCCTTTAGAGCTGCAAATGATTTCCCAGCTTCTCTGCTTGAGTTCATAAGGACTCAAGGGAGCCTGCTTACGTCTGAGGACACATGGAAGAGTGGCAGGACACACAATGCTGCTGTCTGAAGCTAGCTGAATGGGTACACCCTTCTGCAAGAGGCCATGCCTCTTAAACAGGGTCACTCAACAATATGCATTGACCTGTTCTGGCCATGCAGGCCAGTCAGGTAGAAAGAGGTGGTTCTAGTCCATGATCTCTGCCAAAGGGAGCATGAGGGGATTTCCACAGACATTGAAAGAGCTGGAAAATGAATAACAGTTGTGGCCAGAGTTAAAACTAGGCTGGCACCTTTCATTCAGGACTCACCTGGAAGCAACTCAGTGTGAGCTGCAGCACTCATTTCTCGTGTTAAGAAAGCAAAGTCCCCTTGTGCCAGTAGATGGCACTCAGTTAATGACCTTCACAAGACTTATGAGCCAATTCTGCAGTATTCTGCACAATCTCTGCACTAAACACAGAGCCTGCAGTTCTTTCTATTGGCTCTATGGAAGAGACAGCATTCTGTTGACAGAAGACACTTAGACTCTAAACCCTTTGCTTCACTCATGGGTGAAGCTCATCTCCTCTCTGTGCTGTTCTAACCCATGCTGGTTGATGCTCATCCCACCCATCTGCAACCCACTCCTAGGCACAGACAGGAGGATAATTCCCTGTTAACCAGCCACCCCCCTCCTCACATATCCATCTGCAGCACACAACTCATGCAGGACGACTTAGTCTTGAAAACCAAAGGGTGGGTAGGTTGGACTTGAGGAAGAAGTTGCACAATTACCCTTCCAAAGGACAAGGTGGCAACTTGCAGAATAATTCTCTCCCAGACATAAAAAACATATGAAGAAGATCTTGCTTCAAAGAGCAAAGCAAGGTGCTGTAAGATTTGAGGTCCACATGGTCACCACTTAACATCAGCACACCCTGAAACGTCCATTTCTCTTTTGCCAGAACCCAGGCCCCACACATCAGCAGTGCAACATCTTGGGAAAACACTTTCTTACTGGACCAAGCATGATCTACAATAAGATTTCAGTTCTGTCAGAGAGATTGATAACAAAACAGCTGATCCTTTTGAAAACATGACACAAAGCCAGAGTTCTTCACTAAAAAAAAAACCAAAAAACAAACAAAAAAACCCCCCACAAAACATTGCAACAGACATTCTCTTCAATAAAATTTTCAGTTCTACCAAGGCTTTTCTCAGATACTGTTGAAGGACAACTTCATGGCAATTGTAATTCACAGGGACATTGTACCTGCAGCATTATTATATTCTTGCTGACATCATCCTAATTAAGACCACTTTTTCCCTCCTAAGAGGCAGCCTTGACTAGGGGCACCACTGGATGCTTTCGGGCACAACGCATTTCCTCTGAAAGCAACATTCCTGTGTCACAGAACAACAGACATCTCACTTGTTTGCATACACTACACCTTCTCCTTTGGATTCAAAAGTAGCAAAGGATTCTCCTTCATTTTGATCCCATTTTCCTATAGAACCATGCTTTACTTTTTTGTTAAGTATGTAGGACAGGAGAAAGAAAATTAAAAAGAATGAAAGAAGGCTCTTGGAAAATAGGACACCATGAGTGCCTTCACTGGGGTGAATGTAAGCTAGATACCCAGAGGCAAGAGGGGGTAACAGTTTCCACATGCTCATGCCTCTTTTTTTTTGTTGTTATTCCAATAAATAGCCTCACTTTGATGTCCTTCCCAAGCTGAGGTGCCCAATAGCAGGCTGCAAGCTGCATTCCATCAATTATGACAGCTAAATTCTCCTTTAAGGAATATTTTTTCACAGAACACAACTCAGGGCACGTGGAGCTGAAATTCCAGGTCTGTAATAAAAGGATGAGAAAACGTATTGATTTCTCAGTTTAGAAAAAGCCAGCCTCCAACCAGAAACCTAATTTTTCTCCATCAGAAACTGAAAACACTTACTTCTGGAAGCATAAAGCTTTCAAGTAATGAGGCTTCAGGCTGCATTACCCATTAAAATCCATTAAATGGTATACTTAATATAGCATAAAAAATACATATGCATTCAAATAGAAGTTTAACAAAAATCTAACCCACTCAGAGTAACTGAAATTCTGCTAAAGCTTTAAGAGAACTCGAATTTATTCAATCCAAGTCAGTGAAAAGCTACAAACAATGCTGTTTAGAGCAGGAATGGAAAACTTTTTCCATTAGACAGCAGGTGCCTATTCAAATTTTCCATTCCTGTGAATATATGATTTATGGTTGGAGTGACAGATTCAAAATCTGGCCTGCAGAGTGACTGCTGTACACGACCTCCACTTTGGGGAAGTAACTTCAAATTCTAAGTATTGGCAAAGGCTCCCCCCTCCCTCAGTTTGCCTTCTGTGCATGTGTAAAATGCCCTCTAATGAGCACAGATTAGATCACAAGCTGAGCATGTCAACAGCAAAATTGTTGTGAAAAGGCAAATGTCTAAGACAGAAAAAGGAGGCAAGTCTCTGTGGTGCAAAACCTCATCCTTCTTCCCTGCTCTGCACTAGTTTTAGCACTGTGTCTACTTTTAAGAGCCATAATGCAAAAAAGCTCGTTGCCAATATCAAGCAATCCAAAATAAGTTATTTAAGAAGGGATAGAAAACTTGCATAGAAATATTTATTCTCTGCAGGTATTTTAGTTAAAAGTTTTTTATATGCATTTTTCCATAAGCATGAGCATAAAATTGATAAGCCAGAAATCCAGACATTTTTATACACAAATGTGAGCTCATTAAAAAAAAAAAACCTATTTAAAACTTTTACAGCTGCCCATAAGAACACAACCACTTGAGCTTACAGAAAAAGACAAATATTAATGGAACATTGCTATGAAACATTGCAGTGCACCATGCTGCTGTTAAAAATACAAAGAGCTGGCAAATACAAAGAGAACTGCTTCTGGTGTACAAAAAAAAAAAAAAAAAAAAAAAAACAAAAACCTTTGGATTTCAGTGCCCAGTTCTGGACAAATAATTTCTTTCTCCTGTGTTACTGTGTGGCTTTGTCTTTGAGGTACATGAGGGCAGGGGCTTTGTAAACACAAGAGAGCTCAAGCTCCAGGTGCTTTTACAATTGCTTCTGCAGCTGTGCAAGCTGCACAGAAGTGGTTGGTCAAACCTCAAATTCTGGAGCAGTTTCAACCTTATTTTCTCTAAGAGTTGTTTTTGACCTCTTACTTGCTATTGATTTTGAGTGACCTTAGTGTCCATTTGTGAAAGAGCAATGATGCCTCTCATCCCACACCCATTTGAAGTGGCTGATCCCAGCACACTCTATACAACTGTAAACAAGACACATGGCTGTGGCACTTTTATTTGTGGATTTGTGCAGTCAGCCAAGTGGCTTTTCATGGCTCCATGATGGCCCTCTCAAAAATTCTTTGGGACTGTTTAGCTGTAAGGACACACATGCTAAAAAGCAGAGTAATTTGTATAGACCTTTGGGCAGTGTCAGAGTGATTAACAGTGCCTGGGTGCAGCACACAGCTGTTACTGAGAAAACAGATCTAGCTGGTGAAGCTGACTGCATCGTGGGTTTGGGAACCCCTTAGCCACTTTATAATTGAGATAAAGGTACCTTTATCATCTCAGTAGCATCATCTTTGGCCTTCCACTGCCAAGAAGCTCCCCTCTCGCTCTCCCTCACATGTGCTGGTGGGGATGAGAGTCAAAGGAAAGGGAAATCTTATGGGGTGAGGTAAAGAGACAATTCACCAGGACTCCAGGCAATGTCTCCCATATATTCTCCCCTGACAGCCTGCCCATAATGGAAGAAACATACAGGAGGGATACCCCCTTTAACTGGCTTGTGGAAGCACAATGAACTAGGGTTTGGTTTATGACGCCTTTTAAATTATTCACTGAAATGTTACTGTTCCCTGCCTTCACTAGCAGGAGGACAGAGCCCTAAATCCATACAAGTTACCCCACATGGCAGTTCTGAAGATGTACTGTTTGCTAAATCTCTCCAATAAATGTTTTTTTTTTCCCTTGTCCCACTACACAGTTTCTGGTAGAGATATGTTTTTCTTGTGGTAGGTCAGGCCAAAAGACTTGGATAGTAAATTTGTCTCAGAAACCACTGACTTGCAATCTTCTTTTCTGAAGGTTATTTGTACCCACTGAATGCAATGTCCATGCTGCAAAATTTGACAGATGAAACCTGTTATGTTGACTTTTTAAAATGAGTTTTCTAGAAGAGGTTGAGCAAGCAAAGAGGCACTTAAATTAGCACTCCACTGAGCTAATATACTACAGTTTTACTGAGGTAATTAAAGACAGAACAATCTGAGGAACACATTAAGGTCATGAGTAAAATCAAATCAATGCATCAAGAAGTTCAAGTGATGAAATCATTAACAGATCAGGATGTAAAATCTAACAACAAGTACTGCAGCAAATGCTACTAACTTTTTTGTTCAAACCTTCCTTTGGAAGAGGGCATTAAAAATTTCTTCCTAGCTTGAAGCCTCAACCCCACTTTCAGCATGAAGTGCACTGACCTGACTGAGGAAACACACAGATGGATGGATGCTTATGTCCTACAACATGACTTCAACATTAGTTCTGGTCTAATATTCTTGCAAGCAGCTTCAAGCAAGCACCATGTTTTAGACACTTTGCTGCCTCCTCTCATTCCCTGACCTGATTTCAGGAAATGCTTTGGAGAACTGTATCCTTGTGGATAAACTCTTTTATAATTCTAGCCAAGCCAAGAGAAATGCTTTGTTCCACTAAACTCATCTAGATAATTGCAAAGAACATCAGTGATAGAAGAATGGCCATATTCTAACTTCTTCTATGTTTACTTCAGAAAAAATTCTGTCTACCTCAACAACTGATTTCTTGTCCTGCCCTTGCACCTGGCCTGCCAGACATATGTCTGTGACTAAATTACACTTTGAATAATAGCTAGGAGAAGCTCTCTTAAATACACCCCTCCATGCTGGGAGTTCTGTAACCCCCTACCCAATCTCTCCTCTCTTCTTCACTAAGGGATCAAGATAGCTTTAGGGATACATGTTACATTCATTTTGTCTTCTTCTGATGCATGGGACAGACTGTCCATTCTTCTCAATAAAAGGGGAAGGATGATTTTCTTCTTTGGTACCACAACAAAGGATTTTAATCCACACACAAAGTTTCCAAGCAAAGGATATGATAGTTTATGAGTTACAGAAGTAAAACTAAAACCTTGCTAGCAATGAAAGCTTTGATTTATTAATTTTACTCCTCACTTACATGTGCATCACTGACATGATTTTCATGATGTTGATTCCCTTCTCAGAAGTAACAAGAAGCTTGCAACCAGCACTCAGCCCTGCAGTTCTGATACCCTGCACCACTGCTGGCATAAAGGTACTCATTGCCTTGCACCAACTCCAGCTGCCAAGTCAGTACTGGCAAGAAGCCTCTCTGAAAATCAAAAGGGTGGACTTTCAAAACTATTTTCTTGTGATAAAGAAGAAAGAAGGACCATAAAAGAGCAGGTTGATGAAGGGGGTGTTCATCTTGCCCTGTCATTCTAGTCCCCTTCTTATAACCCACGATTAATAAAAGAGGTACAAAGCTGTTAGAAAGCAGTTTACAGAAGAAACAATAGATTAGGTAAGACCAGCATGCCCTTGTGTCTCATAATGACTAGTCACAAGATACTCAGAGGAAAGTGAAGAAATACTGCTGTAGACAAGTATGGCTAAATTTATATTCTGTAAAAATCCTCCTTTTTATCCCAAGTTATTTGTTTAACCTTGAAGTGTAAGGTCAAGTAAGTCTTCCATGATTAATTCTGCACTGCTCATAAACTTTTCATTTTTTGGGACTCTAAAAATCTTTTCCTTTTCCAGCACTTTTTTAAAGTCTACAACAGCTTAAAGTCTGGTGTGGATCAGAATGTACTCCTTATTCTTGAATTAACTCGCCCATTATTTGTGGCAAGCCTCTGCATCCACAGTGGAAGCCACTATCTTGGAATACTTATATTCTTAAGTCACTTTTTGAGTAGGCTGCTGTTTCCTGAATGCATCAGCACACACAGAACTGGTAGTTGACTTACACTGTCTGTCATGCAGACTTTGCTGTCTGCTACAAATATGCAGCAAATTATCAACATTCCTGACTTCTCAATGAAAAATGAGGAATTAATCTGATGAATGCTAAGTTTGGTTCATGTCACAATCCTCTTGGTGTTATGATCCATCAAACAGAAAGATTAAACAGAAGTATGCAATTAATCAGTTTAATTTCAGTCAGTGATCACAATGCAAATCCTTTCACTGAATCACTCTCTTCTGCCTGGGCTACAGTGGCTTTCAGTGTTTGGATCTACTTGCTCTGGTCGTGGTTGCAGGTCCTGTTTCTGATCACAGCTAGCCATGTAGCTACCAGACAAAGCAAATGCTATACACCTCCCATTGCTACAGAAATAACTGTGCCTTTCAGCAAATCAAACACAGGGCTACAGATATTGACCCTGCAAGTATCTAGCAGAAATATTTTTTAATCTAAGGTGGGACAGGATCATAAATAATTTACAAGGAGTTATGACTTTATATTACCTGAGTAATATATCTGGGGGGAAGGACTAGAATCAGTGGTGTGGGTTATTCCCCTCTGAGATCTGCAATAAATTTCTTACATTATAATCTGTTGTGAAAAATATTCTGGTTGTCACGCTCCATACACTGGAGGCATTCTAAGTGGCCTGCCACTGACTCCCCATTGGATGATAACACTGTCCAAATTTCTCATCGTTTCACACTTTCACTCCATAGCTGTGTGCTTGTTACAGCCTGCTGCTATAAAAGTGATTTTTAATGGAAAAGATCTGACAGAAACTTTATGCTTTCTTGACAAAATTTTTATTGGGCTGAATACAGGAATATTACTGACGTAGCTTTGGACAGGCAGCTATGAACTGGGGAATTGCTCAGGGAAGAAGGTGTGGAGAAAGCTTTTATTACTATCCTTATGTCCCTGAAATGAAATGTCCTCAGAGCAGAAGAAGGAACTTGAATGCTGCTATCAGAGAGTGGTATGATCCCCTGGGGCTTATCACTACTTGCATTATCAGGAAGAAGAGAAGTCACATTTTTTTTTCTCCAGAAGTTTAAAACCCCCCAAAATCTCATGATCCTTTATCTCCATAACACATAAATACCTCCCAGTCTTGTAGTCACCCCAGCCGATGCTTTCAAAGTGGGAAATGGGCAGAGACTAAAGAGTCCTGAACACATGGGCACACTCCTTGCCCTCTCCCTAATGGATGTGGGATTCAGACCCTGTTGCACCTCCTTGCCCTCAGCCACCTAGGGTTCCAGTGCAGGGTTAAATCTCATGCTGTAACTATACACACTGAGGCCAAGCATGAAGCCAGGCAGCACAAACCGTCCAAATTACAGACAACCAAAATCCCCTGCACATCTTTCTCCTCTCTCCCCACTGCAGCATGCCCTTGCACAGTTCCTTGTTCTGACAGAATTGTTTCAGAACATCAAAGATGACAGAAGAAAAAAAGGGGAAAAAAAAAATAGAAGCCACTTTTTCAGCAGTAGGTTTCTAGCAGTCATTGGTTAACTTGCTCAGTTGCCATGAAACGTGGTCAACAGCAGCACCTCAAAGCAAGCAAGTTTAATTAGAGTTAAACTATGTAACAAACCTCAAGGAACAAACCTCAGAGTTAATCACATTCCTAATCATGGCCTAACATTCAGAAGTTCTGACCAACTCCTGCTGACCTCAGAGAAGTAGGATATTTACTTAGTTTCACCAGGGAAATTTTAATGTCAAAGTCTAACATTCAGATGCAGCCCAAAGATGTTAGGTCTGGATTTATGGAAGAATTTAAGAGCTTAAAGATGCAGATACAGACAGCAGCAGAATTTTGAAAAATGCCCTAAGTACCACATATTATGAAAATCCTCTGAAAATCACACTAGCTTGATATCTCTATCTTGAAGCTCCTAATGCTGAAATGACCAAAGTTCAGTCCCTCAACACTCTTATAAATACTGCTGAAAGTCTGGCCTTAAGTAGCCCAGGGCTTTTAAAAAGACTTTCTTTGATTCAGACACTGAGAAGGATTTACATGGCTATAGGACATTTAGTTATATTCCTGTCGTAAATCTGTCCCTTGGTGTACATATTTCTCTTTTCCTGTTTTTTAAATAGTTGTGCTTTTCTGTAGCTACAATTGTCATATGAAAATACCAATGCAACTTTTTCTGGCATCTGTAAGCTGAAAAAAAGGATAAACACTTAAAAGAATTTTTTGATAAAGCCAGATCTACAGTAATTGAAATTATGTACTTAATCAAAAGTACTGCATAAAGCAACAGACTGTATAGAGGCCTCTCACTGTTCACTAAGCATATGTTGACCTAGCAGAAATCAGTATCTATTGAAATAAAGATGAATTAAAATTTATAATCATAAGCAGTGAGCTGTCCCTCAAGGGGCTACCAACTTATATGAACAGTATCTTTCACCAGTAAAAACACTGCTGAAATTTCAGGTAAATAATGAAGAGTATGCAGGTCTGTTTCTTAATTCAGAATATGACTTCATGATCTAAAGACTTCTAACCTATCTCCTAAGACTGGCAGAGAACTCACACTCCTTTGCGACATCATTGGCTCAGCTTTGCAGGGTAAGCATGACCCATGGCCATTTGATTCCCTCCATGAAGCTCAGGTAGCAAGAGGACAGTCATTTATCTACAAATATACTTGAGGAATCTTAACACAGCTTAAAAACAACCCACAAACAAAACAAAAACAAAGAAACAAACAAAAAAAAATCAAAAAACAAACAAAACCAAACAACAACAAAAAACCTCACCAAAACTAACCCAAACACCCACTTACTAAAATCATGATTTCCCTCTCCTGAGCATTGGCACAAGCCTGTTTACCTCACATGCTTGCATACTGTGCCATTACAGCAACACAGGATTGCTGGCAGGTATTAAAGGCACTTCTTTGTCGGTAGTCAAGCTATTGATATATTACATTCAGAACCTACAAGTAAACAGGGCTGTGTTGCTGCATTAAAGGACATTTAAAAGTAAATTCCCAACTGCACACTGCTCACTGAAAGAACTGAATACTTAAGGCCAGCTCTTGCTGCTCACAATAGCACTAACAGCTGTGACAGCAACACACCATTTGCATTGTCCAGAATAAAGCCCTGCTCACTGGAACTGCACAGAAAAACAAGAGGAGATGTAGCAGCATCTTATATCTGAAAAGCCTTCACTATGATAGTCTTGTTACAATACTCACTGGGTGTCAAGCCTCTTTGCTGTTAGTGGTGTGAGGTTTTATGGACACAAGCAGACCAGTCAGGCAGCAACCACTTGGACACCTGTCACCAGGAGCCCAAAGTGGTGAAAGCCCAAGGCCCAGATTTATTTTCCTGACAAGCTATGTCACAACAGTTGCTTCATGCTGCCAGCATTTATATGTCACAGGAGGGTCTGTCTGGAAAACAAAAATTGTATTTAATCACAAACACTGAGGCTCTGACATTTGGTTCTGTTGCACAAACAAGAGGATATGAAGAACTTTTGTGGAAAAATTCTGAAGCAACACGCAAGCTAAACATGCTTTTCCAGAATAGCCAAAACAACTTTCTGGGATACAAAAGACAAAGAAAAAAAAAATGCACAGCACTACAAATGTAGCTGAAAGCAGTCCTGGTGAATGTCCACAAGCTGTTGAATCAGTCACTTTGTTCCCATCAATGTGTAAGTATCCATTGTGTCCATGAGGAAAAAACCCAGCAAGACAGACTGCAATAAAGTTTTTTAAAAATTCAAGTCCCTATTCCAAATTATGGTAAGCAGATCTTTATGCCTGGCAGCTGTGGGCAAGAATGCCAACAAACTAGCTGTGCAGAGAAGCCTCTTTTGTCTTACTGGCTCTGGCCAGATATATCATATTGGATCTGGTCTTGAAAAAATTCTGATTCAGAGTCTCATCAACCCCTTGGATTTGAGAGAGGATTTTCTCCTCTTCTAAACACCAACCGGAACCATTAAGAAATGTCACTTAATGGACTCGAAAGCAGTCAGGAAGAGAAACCAAGGCCAGCAAAAATCTCAGCAGCAATATAAAAAGCCAAAGAACAGCAATTCAAGGGAATTTATATTTTCATTTATTATCATAGTACCTTTCTCTACTCAGAGGGAGATTGAAAATAAATGACATGCTCAAGTGAAATACATAATGGATCATGTTTTTGTGTTGTGAATAGAAAATTGTGTCTGCTTTAAATGACTCTGAGAGAAGTAAAGCATAAGATGAAATTCTGTGTTTTCATTCTCACATGAAGATCCTGCAACAATGGCAAGAGGATATGCACTTTAGACGTGAGAGAAGACAGTTCTAGGGTGATTTACTGAAAATCTGTTGACTCACCCCTCAACCATCAGCCTACAGCCAGTCTACTGGCTGAGTAGTTAGGTCCATTAGAGATTTCTGTACTGACAGTCTCAAGCTACAAAGCACCAAGCTGTGGAGCCCCTATCGTAATTCACAGAGGGATCAACAACTGCTTAAAAGCATGGAAGCAACTACACCTATTAAAACAACTATTTAGGCCAAACATCCAACTCAGAATCCAACTTCTGACAACAGCCAGTATGGATGATTAAGAACGTAGATGTGGTCACTTACTGTTTTTAAGAGTTTTTTCCTAACAATGGCCATGTACAGTTTTAAAATCTCCTCATTAGAAGGTTACATGGGGACTGCATTGTTTATTGGTCACATATTGACACAAATTTCTCTAATGCCAGCTCAATAGCATCCTGAGGCACCAAGATGCATGCAGCATTATTATAACCCAGTCTAGACAAAGCCTTCCTTTTATTTGGTTTTGTCATTTCTCTTTCCAGCTAGTGAGTCATAGTCAAATTAGTTTCTTCCGAAGGAATTCAGCATTGCATGGAGCCTTTTACCACCTGGTCAGCCAGGTTAATACGCTAATTGAGGTTATTTGTGCATGTTTCACAGGCTAAAGCCAGCTTCACCTAAATACCAGTTTGACTGTCAAAGAGTGGAAGCGCTGAGTGGTGTGGAGGGGTGACCCCTGCAGACCTTTAGCTATGGGTCAAGCTCTTTTGTGACTACGGAAGAAGCTTGAGACAGCAGGGCATGGTGTGAAGGGGCAAAACGTCTCACACTGATTTCCCTCTGCTTTACAGCTTCTATATTTGCGGCCCACACTATGGAAAATGTGATCTCTCTTCTCCTCCTCCTCCTCTACTGGTTGGCTGAGTCACTCATTGCCCCGTTTCTGCCTCAGAATAGCAACCTTTGCCCTGGCATGGCTTCTAAATGCTCTGAAAGCCCAATTGCTGTATAACAAAGAGAGGTGATTCAAAAAAGCTGTCTAAAACAGGCTGAATTTGATGGCCCTCCAGGCCCTCTGCAAGATCCATTTGCTGGGAAAGTTGACAGGTTTTCAGAGATAATGGCGATTAATGCGATGACAATTTGTGTGTGTGAAGCTGAGTCACCGGCTGACCATTTCCATTTGCTGCTGCTGAACAACCACTTCCTAGAGCTGCTCAGTTTATTATGTTGTTGGAAGGCTTCATACATGTCATCATGCCATGAACTCCTGGGTCAGTTTGTACTGTGATAAGAAAAGGAGCAGCTCAAAAACAATCAACACAGGCCAACAAATTCAGACTTTAAGTCTCCCAAGAGAAATTAGCCCATACTGAGGCTCTGGACTACTGTGACATGACACCTACTGAAATTCCAAAAGACACCATTTCGGGGGTCTGTGCCTTTCTGCCACAACCTTCTATGTGTGAAATCCACAGGAAGGATTAGCAATTCTTAAAACACCAACCATTAGCAAACAGAAACAACAGATTGCTTGACTCGTGTACAATAACACTTAAAACCATGCTTAAATGGATGGATATCTAAGAGACACTGTGCTCCTTAAATCCCTGCAACTTCCAGGACAATTCTTGCCCCAGTATATATGAAATACCAGTAAGATTTTAACTTAGTCTTCACAGGTAACTTCATACACTTCCTCTATCCACCCCTCCTCCACACTCCCCCCTCCTCTCCTCACCCAAAAAAAAGCCCTTTAAGACTTTATTTTTTAGATAGAAATGACTATTCTTTAACCACATCAGAGTTTCCTTTAACCACATCACAGTTCCAAGAGCACAGCCTCACGGAGTGGTGTAAATAGATGCAGATGGAAAGAGCAGGGCAGCAAGTTGGCGAGGTGGGCTTGCAGTAGGCTGCAACCCCCATGCACCAGCCCATGAGCTACACAGAATTTACTGGCTTTGGAATAAAGATCTGGTTACTCTACCATGATATACAGCCAGCTGTGGCCACTGTCAGGACACAGGAATACAGTAAAATGCACCTATCCTCAGGACTCAAAGAAGTCCTGAGGAGAGGTAAAAAGAGAAAAAACTGTTATTCAGAACCAATTTATTAATATACCCAGAACACCCAGGAAGAGTCAATGGTCTTTTTACTCCTATTCAAAATTTGGGCTCAATTTCACCAGAGAAAGAAGCAGAACACAGAGTGTGACAGCACAAACTAACTTTCACCTATCCCACATCACAGCAAAGGTCACTTTCCTCAATTTCCATTTCAGAAGGCACCCACAAGACCAGCTGAGCTTACTGCCTCATTGTGACACTGAGATGCTTTGACTGATTTAACAGAATGAAAATGATGTGTCTGTGTGCAGCAGACCAATAGCAGAACTGAGAGCCCAGACCACTGCCTCCCAATCCTAGCAAAAAACCACTGACATTCTCACTGGCTTCATGTCCTCCTTCATGTTCTTATGGAGTTATAAAGTCCTTGCACTGATTCACATCCATCTGTATTTAGGTACTTTTTGGCAGTGACAACAATTTATGTTCCAAACCACAGTGCTTTGCACTGAACAAGGTTTGTCTGGAGTTTTTGTATGATAAATCAAAATCCACCCTTGTACCTCTACCAGGTAACACTGACTGGAAAGCAAACCTGGTGTTCTGACATGCTTGATGTGTTGGTTTTTATAAAGCCCACACAGACATCGATGGTAAATGACAAAGAGAAACTATTTTCCCCCTGCTTTCTGCCAGGTAAGCAAGACTTCCCTCTATCCTTAGTAAAAAGTTGTTGTATGATCAGCATGGGAAATGCATATACAAGTTTAATAGCTTTGGTGATTTACTTCCACATCTTTTCTTATTACATTAAAGTATTCACTGAAAGATGAAATGGTTAATATTTGTGTTTGATATGCTTTCTTTGTATAAATTAAAGGACAGTTTGATTACAATTTAAAACTCCGCAAGTGAAACTTCACACTCCTGCAAACACATCTCCAGTTGTTATGAAAACATGTATGTTTCACATACTATGCACAAAACAACCAGATCTTCTGTAGCTAAAAATCAGACAGGTCATAACTGAGAACACAGTCCAAAGTAAGACTAGACTAGTAATTTAGTTAAATTCACTTATCAATTATATTAAAGCTTACTGAACCCTCATGCGCATGAACAATTCTTAAAATAAGAGTAATTTTAGAAATATTCTAAATGAAGTTGCTTTAAGGGAGTGAGGCAAGTCACTGTCATGATCAGCTGGAAATAGCAGCCTGAACTGCCATTCCACTGGGTAGAAATCTAAAAGCAGTAGATCCCACAGGGCAGATCTTAGCCTCTTCTGTCCAGAAGAAAAGGTCTACCTCATGCCCTTGTGTTGTCACAACATCCTACACAGAGGATCTGTCCCCTGGCAGATGTCAAAAGAAATTTCATCCCCATGCTCAGGCTCTGACCCTACAATGAACTTTCCTTACCTGTATCAAGTCCTTCATCACCAGATGCCAGCTGGGAGTGAGATTTTAATGAGGTCTGAGCCCCTCTGTATGACAAACTGTCTTTCCAACTGTTACATGAAAAATGTCATTGTGAGGGCTCTGGATTACATTCCTTAAATTACATGACAAAACCAGGCAGCATGGAAAGAAGATGGTCATATCTGCCAATATGTGTGTGTAAAATTGATTCAATCCTGCTGCTTTTTAAAATTTCTTGTTCTGATGGCAAGGACAGGAACCTGAAACCATAAACATGTGTTTGTCTTGCATCACTACAGATATGGGGAAAAAAAAAACCAAAGAGGCATCAGAACCAATTCATATTTGGGTGGCTGGATAATGTACATGAAAAAGCTCTGTTTTAAATCCCTTTGTTTCATGGATGACATCCATTGTTCAGACCATAATTAGACTGGAATTGCATCTCCCGCTCCCCTGACTATTCACTCACCAGCATTTGCTCTGGTTGCATTCACATTCATTTTATACTCCCTCTCTATGGATACTTCTGGCAAGCGAATTTCCTGGCAAGGATATTATGGAAGCAGCAAGTTGTAATTTAACATCAGAGAAACACAGACAGAAAGTGTATTTTAAACTTATAAACACTAACAATGCATAGCAGAAACTTGCTTTAAAGAACTACTCTCATTATACTCCAGACTCAGTAAAGTGCTGAGGAACATACCTGTAAGCACTTTATGAAGTCCCTTTGAGTTCTCTGTTTTAATATTTTCCTGAACTGGAACCTCCATCTGGGGAGAGAAACAATACCTTGCTCTAAGTGATGTGCCTAATAAAAATGAATCAGCACAGCTTGCATTTTGATTGCCAATTACTTGCAATCAACTGCTTAGAAAAACTCACAGATCAGGGAAATGCTTAGAAATATTCATTAAAAATATTTGTTAACAATTTCAAGTTTATACCTGAAAGTATCTATAAAAAAGTTCAATTGAATATAGGAAAGAAAATGTAAAATTGTTGCCAAATCAGTCATGAGGTGAGAATTCAGGTACTTTATTAGTTTCTATTCTATCAGTGATTTACTTAGCTCTTACTGTAAGGCTATACAAACTAAAAATTCACCTTGCTGTTTGAATCTCTAACGCTGCAATTAATACCACTGGCTAGTTTTGGAATATGTTACAATAAAATGTTTTATTTGAGTGCATCTATATTCACCATCAAAAAACTTCATTAAGTCTCAGTTACAACTGCTACTCAGAATTGAAGTTAGGCAGAATGTATCATAAATACTGAAGGAAAAATTAAGCCCATAAAAAAGCATGGCAAGTAATAGAAAGGGAAGCAAGATAAATATTCAAAGCCATTTCCATTTCATGCACAATTCTGAATAACTATGAGAGTGGAAAGTACCAAAAATGCTAAAACAGCTATTAAAAAATAACTCTGACCCTTAAATCTGGCCCTCAATCAAGCTGAAAGAACATGCTTACTCAGCATCTTTGTTATGAGAGGATATTTAAAAGGTTCAAAGACAGAAACATTCAAGTTACAGAGAGAAGCTTTGCAAACCTAATTCTCATTTTGGTCCTAAAAATCTTCCCCTGCTCCTTGAGAAGCTGGATAAAAGATTAAGCACAAATTAAAAGTTAAATTGCCCAGTTCTTCCAGACACCTCTTTTTCAAAAAGCATTTTTGAAGAAATTAAAGCTTTCAAGGGAAAATTTCCTATCACATAAAAATTGTTTCAATTATTTTGATGAAGGATAAGAGGAGATGGAACCTCTTCATGGGCTTTCTAAAGTTTGAAAAATAGGGGCTTCTTTCTTTCATGGAAAATGAGTACCACTCTGTTCAGGGATACGAGATGATCTATTTAAAACCCTGTCTAAGCAAACAGCTGCTACAAATGTGTTTAGTTCAGTGGTCTTTCCATGTGGAAATCATCCCATCAGCTAAGCTGGCAGCCTGGGCTTTCTATCTGCACTTGCTGATGGAGCAACAGTTATGAAACCACCTCACCTGCACCCAGCTGCAAAAATTTTAGCTGACCTTAAGGGCATCTCCTTTCTCTCCAATTTACTAACAGATATCAGCCCACCATCTATTTACCATCAATGGACAAAGAGGAATAATTTGGTAAATGTAGGTATGGGAGCTATGTCACTGCTTCAGAAGGGATTTATCCAATATGAGGGGCTATGTTCAGGTGTCTCTAGTTCAATCACAGAGTAGAGGTGAGCAGAAAGATCAACAAAAAGGTCTTTTTGCTGACTCTTGTCACTGTCTGGTACATATGTATCAGGTCATATCACATTACAGTTTTTTGTCATGCCAAAACCATGGTCCAATTCAAGGCATATTTTACCACAAAAGTCAAAAGGAGTGTCACTGCTGCTCCTAGCAACTTTCTAATTATTGTCTTACCATTTGGTACCATTTATTCTTCAATTTTTTCTTTCCTAAACTATCATTGATGTTAAGTAGGTGACAAAAACTTTAACTTCTTTTAAGGAGGAGAATGAAATTAGGAAGAAGGCGAATTGAATAATGGCTGTATTATTCATGGGAACACATACCTAATTTATATAGTGCTGCTAATATGCCATCTAAATTTGCTGCAGCTCCAATTAAACCCATTTTAGTAATGAAAAGAACTGCTCTACTGTGTCTGGTTATTAATTTCATGGTGTGTTTTACATATCAGAAAGTAAAACCATATTCCTAACTGGTATGGTCATTTTACAACAATAACTAGCCAAGCTTTCCAAGGTGCAAAAATCCTTTCAAACAATGTTATTTCTAGATCCTGTGATCAGATTTCTAAGTACTGGACAGAAGCTTTGGACAAAAATATCACAGAAATTAAATCTGCATGAAAGTATTTAGCTTTCTGTCTGGAGGAGATGGAATTTTTAGCCACATTAACTAGACCCCAACAGACAGAATTTTCTGCAAAAAAAAAAAAAAAAAATCAAGTCTGTAAGTGCCCTTATATTGGAAACCCATAAAATCAGGTAACAGCTTTGAAAAACTTAGGCACTTGAAGCCCTTTGCAAAAAAACAGAATAAGTAAAAAATCCTTTCAAGTTTTTCTAACAGGATTTAAAATGAGGTTAAATAATCTAAGTTCAAGACAACAAATACCACTCACACTGGGAACCAATTTTGGAGATGGGGTAACCTGTGTGGTTTTGAAAGACAGTAATAAAGAGAGTAAAAAATCATTAGATGATAAAATAAACCAAAGTTCACTTCTGCATTTTTACCAGCTGAAAGCAGGCAACTTCCACACTTATCATCACAATGAAGTGGCATAAACCTGTTCAAGGTGGGGCCCAATTTCATCAAGGACACAGGACTGAAAAAAAATGCAGAAAGAGCGATATCGAACTCTGCAAGTAACTCTCCAAGAAGCTAAGAGCTCCAGCCACATAGGAACTTGAGCAGCTGTTATTTGTATTATTAGTATTCACACACACCAGCATTTGCAACTCTATTTTCAATCCATTAGTTCTTTGTTAAGTCTTATGCAATTAATTCTCTTTTACTTTCTCAGCTTCTTATCCCTAGAGCTACCTTCAGCAGGCCATTTCTCCTCTTCCTAGCTACCAATAGATGAAGTAAATCTATGGAGTACACTTAAAGATAACGTTTTGGAAAACTTGAAACTTTCCCTAACAAATATATCACAACAGCAAATGTGACGTCCACCAAGCAGGGGAAGAGAGAAGCTAAAGATGGGATTGATGCAGTGGGAGGCTAGTTATGCAAAGAGTTGGAATCTTACTACCTGCATATCTTGTCCCTTTGACTCTGCTTAGACAGCCCAAGTCCTTTCAGGAGGATCACAGGAAAGGGGGTTGAGGATTTGAGGGGTCAGTGCTGACATGCTGCTTGCCCTTATGTTCCTCAGGGAAATGAAGTCATCAGAACTAGAGAGGCACAAGCATATACATTCCTCATTGCTTAAGGCTCAATATTCCTGGGTCGGTACATTTCCTTGGTGGTAGAGTAATTTCCAGAAACTGACATTTTTAAGCAGCAAGTAAGAGCAACTTGCTCTGAGTTTTGGTGGCTCAGAAGATGCCCTTGGTGATTCACATCTTTATCAAAAAGAAATGAGGCAGGCTAAGGAAGGGGAAAAAAAATGCCCCAACATACCAGAGCATATTAGAAAAGATTGTACAGGTCCACATCTATATAAGGAAACTGGGGAGCCAAGAGGACAAAGATGGATATATGCCATATTTTTCTAGATCTTCTAGTGTATAGGAAGGCTCAAGTTGTCAGGTCAGCTTTCAATCTTACCCACTGTCACAGAAAAGTGTGTCCTCACACAAGGCACAGATGTGTTTCTGCCTTCCTGATTAAGATCCCTTTCCTGTACCTCAAACCCTCCCTGTCATAAGCTTAATTTTTCTCTTGTCCCCTTCAATTAATGCTTATGTATGCATGAAACTCTTTTATTGCTTAGGTAGGCAATTATGAAAAAGAGGCTTTTAAAAATCAGAGCTGGTGTTCTCAGGCATCATCTTCCACTGGCCAGGTCCCACAGCCTTCAGTTTGTTTTTATTGGAGCAAGGGCCACCTCCAAAGCACTGCAGTTTAGCTGTGCCTGGAGGGGGATTGCTCTAGCCCTCCTTTGGGACACCCAGGTTGGTAGGCTGATACAGGCAGCAACATCAGGCATGCCCCTCCAAAGAGGGATTCACAGAAAAAAAAATTCCAGCTCCTCCTCCACCACATTCCTCACCCTGCCCATATTGAGGTTGCCAGGCTGCAGTAAAGAGGCATCTCTGGCTTGGGTTTTTTGGAATGAATCTTCACTTTCTGCAGAATATTTTTTAATGAAAATTAGAGGACAGCAGAGCCAGCTTAGAAGAGGATAGGATGACAAATACAGATAAGGCCCATCAAGAATCTGATCATCTTAGAACAAGTTCACATGTACATGTCCAAATCTCCCAGTTTCTGAGTGTGAAGCTGGGAGACAGCAGCTAAGAAGGGTGATCACAACCAAAAGATGAGCATAAGACCAAAAAATACCTGAAATTTTAATGCCCAGTGCAACAACCATGTGCCAAGAATCTAAACCCCACTCCTTGTCCACCTAAGATATTTAACCTCTGCTTCTCCTTCAACTAGGCTTCAGGCCTGCCAGCAGCATGGCAATGACTGACACTGCTTGCATCATCAGCTCTGGGCTAAGTCATTGTTAGCAAAAGTGCCACAGCAGGACAGATGAGAAAACAAGCTGAAAAAGTCGTGCTGAAAATGTCATCCTGCAGTCAAGTGGCCAGTGCAATTACAGCTGCCAGAACAAACAGGTTTAAAACAATCACAAGCATGTGGCCAGACTGCCTTATTTTGTGCACATAGACATCAAAAACTGCAGTGAGTCCCTTAAAGAATGAATTAACAAAATTCTGCCCATATTTCTACACCTTCATGTATTTCCAATCATTCCCCAGATATTACTAGCCCAGACCAAAGAAAGGTAGGGATGACTAAAATGTAGAGTGAAAGAATCCTAATTATATATTAAATACTGATTAAAACTCACACTCAATCGTACAGGAGTGAAAGTTAAGGTCACTCAAGCTGTTAAGAAATGTGATTATCTCACATTTGTGCCAAGAAAACTTTAAACTAAGCAACACTACTTTGTAGAGTATTAAAAAGAGGTCGAGAATCGGATACACATGTTCATCACAAGATGAATGGATTATAAATAGACTTTTAAGATGGCAATAAAATCATTCATTACAGTTTTAAAATGAAAAGATAGAGTGAAAAAAGCAACCAATGTAATAATTGCTATGAATATCCACAGCTGGCAAGCAGCTGGATTTCAAATGGGCTTTCTTTCCCAAATGCCAAGAGCACTTAATTCATTGCTGTGACTTCCTTTGTGAATTATAACTGCTGCAAACACTGTCTATTAGGGTGATATACACAGCCCCTGCACATTCTGTGCACAGCACACTGTATTAATCTGTGGAATAGCAAAACAGAGGGAATGGCTATGACCTACATCATCAGAGCCATCTCTACAAGCACAACATTGACACAACATTTCATTAAAGATAAGCCCGCCTCTGGTACAGTTCTTCTGGAAACAGAAGTTGTTTGAAACAAAAGGTGACCTCTAGTAAAATTAAGACCCTGCACCCACACTTTGGGGAAAAACAGCTTAATTGTCAAGTCTGTGACTCTTCTGCATACAACAGTCATGCACATGAACCCAAATCCCCACTTGACCAAAGAGAACACCATTAACTCAACCCTGCAAAGCATCAATGATTTACAGTGATGTTTTCTCTCCTTGCATTAAATATTTTTCTACACTTACTGCCACAAGTACTAATCACTGTCTGTAAATATGAGTGGTGTCCAAAACATATCATCTTCCTTCCTGAATAGCAGGATATAAGCTCCATGTATCTACTGGCAAAGGTCAATGTTGCAGCAGCAGCTACGATATCCCCAGGAGCTGAGTTCCACTGAGTGCTCTGGATAAGCAATAGAACAGATTGCTTTGGGCATCTCCAGACCTAAGGGGTCTTCAGAGTCATCTGCCACAAGTCACCTCACAATAGTGATGCTGTGGCTGCAGTGATCTCAGAACACAGGAGCATGATAAAGTTTGCAATTACAGATCTCAAGATCTATGTCTATACTTTCCCATAAAGCTCCCCTATTCTTTTTCTGCTGGGAAGGAGAGTAGATTAAGCTGGCCCTGCACTGCACCAGTGCAAAGATTAGAGGAACTCTTGCCATTCCTTCTAGTCCTAATTTCTACGAATCTCTGACTGAAACCACAACACAGAATACAGCCTTAACATTCCAAGATGAGGCGTGTTTAATAAGGCCGAGGATACAGAGGTTCTAAGGAAAAGGCAGCACAGATCAAAGAATTACACCCTCCTACTACACAAAGTCCCTGTGGGCAGATGCAGGAAAGTTACTGTGGCTGCTGAGATGATAACTGAAGGGCAGGGCAGGCAAAAGCTGTGCCTGTATTATTTCATCAGCCACAGCAGGGCTTGGGCATTTTGTTCCACTGTAAACATCAGTGTGAGCAGCAGCTGCCTTAAAAGCTCTATTTAAAAATAGAGCATGTGGACACATTTGTAGTGTGGCCACATAGTATGTTCAGGAAAGATGCCAAATAAAAAGCTATCTCTGTGGAATAAAAAGTCTCAAA
>WEIU01020361.1:328292-382746 GCA_013389925.1 Aegithalos caudatus
AAAAAAAAAGTCAAGTGAGTGAGGCATCTTCTGAGTCTGAGTTCATATTTATTCAAGGCACCAAAAAAAATCATTTTTACTGATTTTTACAAGCTGCCCTAAACCAAATACTTTGGGGCTTGTCAGTGGAACCTCCTAACTAGTCTAACAGTCCACCTGACTAAAATAATATTAATTTATCATAATACTCACCTGGCAATCTTTGACCCAAACCTACTGAGTGAAGTTACTGTCATTGCAATAAAGAATTCCATCCCTGCAAGTAGTGAGCACACAGAGACACACTCAGATAGGAGCAGACAGTGTACTCTTCATTGTAGAAACAGAAGAGTCTTGCAGCATTGCCTATTACTGCTTGTGGTACTTACATATTCATTAGCACTGTACTAGAGTGTCGTCGTCTTCTGCTTTCTCCTTGCAGGACTGTTGCTCATATCCCCATGCTGCTGATGAAAGAATTAACACACAGGCAGGCTGACTTGCTCACACTCACATGAGAGCACTGCCTGAGCGTGAGGCTAAACCTGCATCTCCAAATTGCAGACAAGCCTGCTAATGTTGGCTGACTTCCTTCCTTGGTAATATGCTTGTGTAAAACTTTGTCACTGAGCTTATGTGGTGATGGGAATTGCTGCAGTGTTTGCATAAACCCTGGGCTATCACAGTTTCCCTATCTGGCCATCAATCCATTCTCCTGGATAAGAAATGGCTTAATATCGGTTCTGCAGCAGAGATAAAAGGTCTCAAATAATCAGAATGGAAATGCTTCTGTGAGCACAAGAACTACTCTGAGCTATCCAGAGAAGAAGGAAACACTTTCTGTAGAATGCAAGACTCAAGGATTGAACACTGAAAGTAAAACAGGAAAGACAACCGAATTTAAATTTGTTTAGCATCTCAGAGCTAAGGGAGAGAGGCAAGAGGTTCCCAGACAGCATGACCCATTGGAGGCCAGTGGGAGAGCACTAACAGCCCAGTGTTATAGTCACACCTGGATGCATTCCTTCCCCTCAAGGTTAACTTGGATATGGTTCATGCTTTTCCCAAGTCACCTTCCCCAAAATGTACACTCACTCTCACAGGATTCAGACTTCCTGAGCCAGAGGTGCAAATACTAGCCCCTTAAATTTCTCCTTTTTTATTTTTTTAAATCACATAAACTTTCAGCACTTAAGTTGAGACAGGAGTCCCATGGGAACCTGGGTAAGATAGTCCATATGATTAATGAGAATCATAGCAAGGGGAGGGAGTTTTATTTTTATGTAACCTAATTTGTAGCCTCCATGTTGCAAACAAAGCCTTAAAGATTTTACCTCAAAGGCTAATTCATGACCTTTAAAAGAACTCATATATTCTCTATGGTAAAATATTATCCTTTGATGATTTTTGTTTGTTTTAGACCCAAATTACTCAAATTTTCCTGTTTATAGGATGATACCAGGCAAACAGAGAGCCTTTGTTCCTAATACTGCTTCTTAACTCTGTTCATCTAGGTTTATATCCTGTGGTATGTGGTAGTAAGTATGTGGTAGTAAGAATGTGGTAGTAAGAATGGAAAAAACAATTCAAAGCAGAAAATACTCAAAAGCCATATACTGCCACAGGATGGACAGAAATCAACAGAGCCCAACAAGTTCTATTTCTATCTTCAGATGTTTTTTCAATCTTAACTATATTTGGAAATCTTACTGACACTTAAGTATGAAACACAGTCTACAACTCTGTAAGACAGAACTGTATTTCACACTAACTCTTTTCCTATTAGTGACTAAGTTCTTTGTAATCTATGTACTTTTTACAGTATTCCTTTATTTTAGCCTCAAAAGCTGACCTTAAAAGTGAGAAAACCACCTGCTCCAGCACTTAAATGACACAAATGGAGGTATTTTCTCTTCATGAATTTGGCATCAAAACCGTTCCCTCTACTTTAATACTACATATCAGCAAACAAAACTAGAAGAAAAACACATATTTTTATGCCTCTTTTATATCCTTTTCACAACTGAATTTCTTAGGAGCCAAGCAAATCAATGTTATGACACAGACCTTTCAACAAAAGACAGTTTGAACTTACCCTTCAGACTCAGTCGCATTTTTAAATTTTCCTGCTGAAGAAAACTGAAGAGTGACTATTCCAATGTTAGAAAAGACAGACTGTGATCTTCTGATGTACTTTAAGCTGACAGTGCACATGCATGCAGCAAGGTGTGAGGTACAGGTAAGCAGCTGAGACAGCTGTCTGGTTGCTTACTTGGGTTTGGGTTTTATTTTAAAGAGAAAAATGCTCCATCAGGACAATTTCAGTCTCAGGGCCTTGCAACAGCAGCAGCCTAAGTTAGGGGGCCATGAGCTTTCATCTCGTTGTTTTTTGTGTGTTCATTTGTTTCTTTAAGGAAAACAAGCTCATTAGAACAGCTGATGGAAATTAGCACCATGGCAAGTTCACAGTGGAAAGTGCAAGTCAGTAAAGCAAATTCAACCTGACAAGGGAATCAACAAATGATACAAGGAAAGCTATTTTCTCAGCTACAACAAGAAATGCAATGCTGTGTTTGGAACATTGGTAGCACAGCTATTTTGCTGGTTAATGAGACAGATGAAGTGTGGCAAAGTTTTTGCTAGGCTACAAGTTTTAATTTCTTGCATTCCTGTTGATTCACTACCCATAAACACCATCCTCTGCACGGAACCTAAACTGTCAAGAAGTCATTGAGATGGCTGGTTTATGACAAGCCTCAAATCAGGGACTCTGTGTGGAGACTGACCATGGTCCTTCAAGAAAGGCTTATCCATTCTGTTCTTTTAAAAAGAACAAAGATGTCCTAAATAAACACCCTGTAAGTAAAATCCTGCTCAAAGAAATGCTAAGCTGTGGGTGAGAGGTATTAGATCTACTGCTTAATACAGCACTGGAGAATGTTAATGTGTAGGACTTGGGAAGGAATATGTACAGAATACAAAGAGAAGCACATGACTGTTCAGAAGCACCTGAGCATAAATTTAAAGGTACTTCAGCACTGCTTAGATTATGGAGGTTCTCTCCAATAGAGCCTCCCCTCAATAGATGATTCTTTACCAGGAAGAAGAGGGGCACACTGTGAACACTGCCAAACATTGCACACCTAAACCAGCATATTTAGAAATTTAGTTTCCCTGAGCTTTCTACATAGTTAACAAAAAGAAATTTCTGCAGAAAACAGAACAGTGTTTTGCCAAAGTTCTTTTTACAGTCAGAGAAAAATTAACCTAATTTGTGCATAAGAAAACTAAACTAGTTGCATTAAACCAAAAGATATGGATCTCCCTCTGCAGTACAACACACAAACATCTGTTTCAGCCTACACATCTGGGAAGACAAGACATGAGCTCAAATATTTCCAAACAACAGGACAGATCATGGTCCAAGATAGACATATCAAAATAGAGTGGTACCAGAACTTCCAAATTTTGCCTGCCTTTCCACTGGGTAATATCCCCTCTACTTTTCTAACTGGGACAAGGAAGGCAAAAATGTACCCTTTTGTTAATTTCCAGCTGAAGCTCTTTTCCAGCTTTCAGTTCTTTTCTTCGCTTCGGTGTCCAGCTCTAATGTCTGGAGTACAAAAATTGCTAACCAGGATTGTACTTCCAGGAGAAAGTCCATAGTACCTCCAAGAAGGCTAAATGGGGTGAAATAATCTGCACATCCTTTAAGATTTATGAGGATTGTCTCTAACACATGGTGTGAAGATAAAAGTAGAGATGACTGCAGAGAAAACATTTGTCTTCTCTGTTGCAATTCTGAATATTAAATATGGATAGCTGAGGTCAGCTTTCATTTAGCAACCTGCAGGACATCTGCCTAGTATTTTTTAGCATATTTAACCTTCCTTTATACTGCAGTTTTGGAAAGGCAAACTATGTTATAACTGTGCTCAACTCCATTCATGTCCTGTCAGAATCAAGATTCAACTATCTTCAACACATACTCAGTTGCTCCACGTGGCTGTATCAGTTAGATTTCATCAACTCATACTTTCAAATGTCTTTATGCTGAGACTTTAATCCTCAGCATGAAGACACTGGTACCCAAATGGGTGGGACATCTAGCTCCTCGTTTTAAGGGGAATTTATCACCAGATAAAAATATAAGTGGTTTCCAAACTCAAAAGACGGTCCATAATTTGTTGAGACATTGTTCTCATGGGCGCATAAATAAATTAAAAATACGTCACTTTTAAAGAGGAAGGTTAAATTAAAACTTTTAGCCCCCATAGGACTACTAGAAAGAGACAGATAATAACATCTAGCAAGCCACATCAGAGCACAGTCACTCTGAGGAGTACTACATAAGATGCAGAGCAGATAAGATAGGTCAAGTTTCTAGCCACATCCATCAGCTGTTTTATAAGACTCAAGCAGAGTACAGAATAAAGTCCCCCAACTCAACAAGCAATTCATGAGGAAATAAAATTTAGGATGTTAAAAAAAAAAGAAACAACAACCAACCCAAACCAACAAAAAAACCCCACAACTGCCACTTTTTCTTAGTTTCAATTTGAAACCAGTTTTGCAGTATGGGGACTGAAATCACATAGAAATATTAGGGAGGCCTTGGATTTAACAAAGAAGAAAATGAAAGGAAAGACTGTTCTGGAAAGGATGCTTTGCACTGAGGAAATCTCAGAGATACCAGAACTAATGGCAGATTCATCATCACCCCCCATCCATTTCCTTTTCTCTTTGTCTTCTTCTGTTGATTAGTTATTAGTTGATTTTTTTTTTTTCCCTCCAAGACTGGGTTTGGTTTGTTTCTAAATAAGCGAAGCAATTTGCACTAGGTTGCACTAGGGTGCCCAACCAACTTGCAGACTGCAGACCCTACCTTAATAAACTGATTATATATTCATATTAATGAGAATCTGTTTTATCTGCCTGTAATCGGTGCACTATGGGCCATGGCCCATCCCTCATGTCACCTACACTGAATTAATAAAGCAGATATCCCCAGCTTTCAAAGTAAGAACTTCAAAGGTGAGAAAGTAAAAGCATGATTTTGCTAATGTAATCAGGAAACTGCACTAGAAACAAGGGAAACAAATTATGTAAATCAGTAACTGTTTATTCTGCATTATTAAATGAGAAACTGCAGACTGTAGAGGTTCCTGGAATCAGCTGGACTGTTACTCAACTGAATATAAGCAGAACAAAGTCCCAGCAGCTTCAGAAGCTGTGTTTTAGAAATCAAAAGAGAAATTCAGAATCAAAGGAGAGGAATCCTGCAGTTGGTTTACCTTCTTTCTTTCTGCTTAACAAAATAATATGAACAAACAGCACAAATTGATAATGACTGACACATGAAATTTTAAAAAGAAAACAAAACAGGAACACTCTGAACTGCCTGTGTGTTGTTGATGAGTTGAATAAGGGCATTTCAACAGATGAGATCCCTGACCAGAGGGTGCTGAAGATCAAAAATACCTGAATAACCCTAATGCAATTCAACTTAATAGATAAAAATGAGAGTATTTTCTGCAAAGAATTCTAACATGAAGAATTGTTGCTTTATATGACAGAAAATATTTTCTTCTTATCAGGAGTTAAAAGTTTTTTTGCAATAGGCAGACACTCATTCCAGTTTGCCAATTTAAGCAAAAAACCAACCAACCAAACAAACAAAACAAAACAAACCCAAAAAAACAAAACAAAAACCAAACCAAACCAAAAAACCCCAAAAAACAACAACATTTGCCTTATTTTTGGTAACCACTTAAAACTCCAAACATTGCACTTCTCCAGAAGTTAAGTGTGGCAGCCAAACTGCACCTCAATTTTTAAGGAAGCAAGGGGAAGTTCAGCAGTCATACTCTGTGATTCAGCACTGCAGTTGCAGAGACCTCTTTCCTCAGATCAATCTTTCTTCACTGCTTTATTGATGCCTGCAGGGTGCTTATTCCAACCATCTTCTGACATTCATTACTCCTCAGAAGATATTCCTCCAAATACAGTCTTCAGGTTTCAGCAATTCCTACAAAGGTACTCACAAGATTCTCTGAGAATCATGTGGGGGACCAGCAACCCATGGTCTTTGGTTCATGTACTGGTATTGTGGGGTGTGATCTTTTTCCTTCATGGTGCTTTGTCCAGAAGCCATTGAAGCCATTGCAATCTCCTAGGGAGGAAGATCTGGGATACCTAACAGCAATTCTCAAGCACTGGCTTTATTACCAGACAGAAATACACCCTCTTGGTTTCACAGAAACCTGCTAGTTTTCCTTCATCAGACATTCTTGCTTGCACACTCAAGTTTAAACATCTTGCAAAGCGTGTGATCGCTCAGAACAGCAAATACTTATTTGACTTTTCTTCTTTTGTAGCCTGCCACATTTTCTGTTGTCTGGATTACTTACATGTATTTGAACCAGCTAATATCCACAGGGATAGAGGTTTCTGGCAGTGCTTACACATTTTCTTATGGTTTTATAGCGATACATGGGTTTTGGCAGGGCCAGAAGGTACTTGAACTTTCTCAATTGTGTCTAAAGGCACCCTATTTGAGAATACAATTTATATGCAAGTGTCCTAGCAGGAGTCCACAATGTGGGCCGCTTCTGCCATTCTGTCCATTCTCTTAAGATCTGCCAACTTTTCAAATGAATTCAGAAAATAGAAATAACTACATTGCACACAAGAAACCATTACAGGCTCCTCCTGCCTGTGAGAGTGTGGTAAACTTAGAATTCAATTAAAGTTTACAGTGCACTTTACCAGGAGGACAATTTTGATGTCATCATGGACAAAATCAGATAGGAAAATTGTCATAAGGGCTTCAAAGTATCCAGAGAAAACACAGCTAAAAAAGAGGACCTTTGCTGTGCATTCCAGATCTAAAACACTTTTCAAGCTACCCCTGAAGGCCTCTGCTTTGACCTATTACCCAGATAAAGTCAACCTTGACAGCAGGAGGAAATATTCTACGCAGACTCTGGTGGTTCAGATGCTTTGTCATAAACAAAAAAAAATAGAAGACAGAATTTCATTTTTGATTTTCCCATAAGATTCTCTGAGTGAACACCATGACTCTGATGTTAAAGATTTTAATTAAAGTACTTTAAATTAAAATATAACAATTCCCTACCATTTGTGCTAAATCTCATTAAAAATATAACGTTGCCCTTGGTCCTCCCTACTACCTCCTGGATTCTGGGTTCTGACAGTCACTGCCAGAGGAGATAAGAAGTATCCCTGGATCCTTTTTCCTCTGCATCAACATGTAAAATATCTACTTAGGTCTTTTCAGGAACTTCTGCAGATTCAGGGATAGCAAGATCACAGCCACATACAAATGATGTACACAATTAAATACAACCTTCATGGAGATGCTAAAACACCACGGTGATTTACTGATTATATTCAAAAGCAAAAGGTCAGAGGTAGATGGGATTTTTTTTCCAAAAACACAAAGGCAAAACATAGATGGATTTCAAAGAAAGCCAGTTCCTATGAATGCTGCATCCCCTGATAATCTTGCCTCACCACATGAGGAGTGTTCGGGACTGAAGGTCCACGGATAAAACAGCTACATGCATATAAAGATGTGAAAGAGCTGCAGAATGATTTCCCACAGGATTTTTACCTATGTTTTAACTTGATTTCAGCTTCCCAGAGGGACATAAATGTTACCAAGGTCCCCTGCACAAGGAGGAGATCAAACACATCTATTATAGCAGATAAGATAGCCCTGGAGAAACGTCCAGAATACCACAAATGAGCAAGAAGAGTGCCATGGGCTCATGCTCCAGTCTGTGTGCTGTTGGTTATGAGAGCTCTTAGCCAGTTTATCCATCTGTTATATCAGCATGGGAGAGTTCAAATTTTTCTACAAACCTTCAAGTGATTCAATTATCCTTTGGGGAGGACAAAAGAGGAACCAAGAAGAAGGATTTTTTTTTTTTTTTTCCATAAAATCACAAAATGGTTTGGGTTGGAAAGGGACCTTTACAGGTCATCTAGTCCAACCATTGCAGGGTTTGGTTTGTAGTTGTTAAAGTGTTTAAGGCTTATTCTCCCCAGAAGGCCCCATGGGAAAGGCACAGCCGCAGGCCCGACCATTGGGAGTCGGTTCAGGGTGAGAGGCGGAGCGAGGAGAGACTCAGCTGAGTGACAGCTGGAAGGGAGATTGTGATTGGCTGGAGGGACGGCGGACAGCACGTGAGCAGAAAGGTGATTGGATGGCAGAAGGCGTGGGCAGCAGCCCTGCAGCTGGGCCAGCCAATCACTGCCTTTGTTCTGTTCAGTTCTGTTGGGCTCGGTTCAGTGTCAGTTATGTCAGGGAGAGATCAAAGGGACAAAGAGGATGGGATTTTTACAATAAAGCCGTATCCTCTGGATGCATAAGGGGGTCCGTGTCGCTTTGTTCCCCACTGCTAGGAACCCACCCTCAGTAAGCAGGGATATTTTCCAGAAGAAACCAGATCAGAGACCTATCCAGCCCAACCTCAAATTCTTCCAGGGATGAGGCATCTACAATCTCTCTGAGCAACCTGTTTCTGTGTTTTATGACACACATCCTAAAAAATTATTTCCTTATATCTAAACTAAATCTACCTTCATGTAGTCTACAGTAATAGGCTATTACCCCATAGCCTTATTGCAACAGGCCCTACTAAAATGTTTGTCTCCATTTTCCTTACAAGTCCCCTTTAGGTACTGGAGTGCTATGAGCTGTCCCCCAGAGCCTTCTCCAGGCCAAGCATCTTCAAATCCCACCCTGTCTGCAGAGGACATGTGCTCCAGTCCTCTGACCAATTTTGTGGCCCTGCTTCAAGAGGTCACATCCCTCTTGTACTGAGTACCCCAGAGTCAGATACAGTACTCCAGGTGGGGTAGAAGGGCAGAATCCCCTTCTTCATCCTGCTGGCCATGCTGCTTGTGATGCAACCCAGGATAAGACATTCACTAAATAGTATATACATCAGAGATGTCCAATTTAGAGAGAAAGTTGATAATATTCTATTTCTTGCCCTCAGTTTCTGGAGCAGCAAGAATTTATAAGAATTTTTTTTTAAAGTATCAGAGACACTATGCAGCCCATCTGTTCAGAAAATAAACATAACAAAAAGGGTCAGGCCAAAGGTCTGTCTGAGCCAGTATCCTCACACTGACCACTACCAAAAGCAGATGTCCAGGTACAAGGGTAAGAAGAGATCAGTCATATTTGGTTCTTCTCCCAGTGAGAAAACTCTCCAGGACTCTGGGGAAGCACTTGTCTCCTACATGAATTCATCGAGTCTTCCAGAGAAACCATGACACTTTTAGTATTCATACCATCCTTTTACAAAGGCTTCTAAGGCATAATTAAACTTCATATGAAAAGTATATTTGTGTCTTTAGAACCCTTGGACCAGAGGTTCTGTCATCTTTCCCATACCACTCAGTGTTGTCCCCCACCATCATATTCCCAACAATATCCCATCAGGCCATGACCATGCTCTGAAACCTATAAGTTGCATCATGTTCTTTTTGAGACTTTTGAGATGAAGGGACCAGAACCACACAGAGTTTTCAAAATACATGCCACAGCTTTGTACAGTACCATGACTTTTTTCCTTTATATTCTACATTTAATAATGCCAATACTGCTGGCTTTTTGAGTTCTGAGCTGAGTTGTTCAGGGAACTCTGCCATAAGCTCAGATCTGCCTCCCAGGAATTTAATGGCCAGTCCAGAACCCATCATACAATATGTGAAACTATGATTGTTTCCCCTCCATGCATCACTTAACATTTATCTATGTTTAATTTGATCTGCCCATCTATTGCCCAGCAACTGAGTCTCATAAGGTCCTTCTATAAATTTCAGTCAGCCTTCATCTTTACTATTGTGAATAATGTTTATTGATAGCACTAAATCTTATCCTTAATAACAGTTCTCCCCTTTTCCATTTCATTTATGAATATATTGAGAATGAATAGATGAATATGAACAAGTATCAGCACTGATCCCCACACAAACCCTTTGGAACTTCACTGGAAATTTTTTATTACTGTGAATAAAAGATCACAGTCCTATTTCCTTTTTGTACCTTTTAAAAGTTCCTTTTGTGTTGCTGACTTAATGGTCACATATATAAGCCTCACATGCCTTAAGTGCTCTGTTTTCTTGCAAGATTTCAGGCTTGTGATCTTTTTGAATGGACTGCAAACAATTTTCAACCAACCTTCAAGTGGGGAGTAATTAAATTGTGAATTTTACCTTAGTTGTGCAGCTGGTTTGAGGCTTTTTAGGTTGTTTTCTGAAACAATTCAATCTAAGAAAATATTTTCTAACTCAAATAGAAATTTTACTTACTTGAACCTCTACAACAAGCTTTTTTAAAACTAAATCAAATCCACAAAGCTGAGAAGTGACATCTTTGTTTGGTCCATACCCAAAGTTAAACAGAATCAGGCCGATGCTGTCTGCAGTTTCAGCAAAGACTCATCTTTTGTTTTATATGCACAAAACTGTTGCTTGCTTATTGTACTGTGCCTCAAGGTATTACAAAGTGCAGCATCAAGCTGGATATTGCACAGTAAAAAAAAAAAAGAGTCAGGCTCAGTCGAAGCATTTATCTCAAGATGAGTTAAAAGAAGATTCCCATTTATCAAAACATTTCAGCAAGGCAAAAATTTATACTGACCAAGGCACAAAAGACCAATAATCAGTCTGACCCTCCTCCTCCTCTCCCACATCAGGATCACTGCCAACATAGCTAGAACAGATAGAGCTCCAGCTGTGTAAATGTCTAGGGTTAGGGAGATTTTCCTCACAATCCAGGACTTACAGTCATTATGCTCAACCTCCTCCTGCTACCTAATTGCTGTGTTCAGTTCACACAGAAAACGCATTATCTTCCATGCTCATGTGATAACATTCATCTCTACGTGACACCAAACAGCTAAACAGAGTTGGAAGGCTGACATCCCCCTCCTCTCCCATGTGTCTGGAGCCATCTCAAACAAGTTTCTCAGCCTCAGCAACAACAGCACTCAAACTGGTTGGGGTTGGAGGGGGTTTTATGCAACCTGATCTAGTGGAAGGTGTCCCTGCCCATGGCAGGGGGGTTAGAGCTACATGATCTTTAAGGGCCCTTCCATCCCTAACCATTCTGTGATTCTATGAGATAAAAAGCACCTATTTAATATCAAATTTGAAGGAAACCCTGATTAATCTTCACATTGTAAGCAGCAGCAGGAAAACAGCTGCAATTAGAACAACGTGACTGGGTGACAGTGAGAGCAGTTCAGTGCAGTGTGGTTGTAGCCAGCAGCACCACTGAGAGGGAAGCCAGAGAATGATCAGGGTGATTTAATGGAAGGTGGGTGCCAGGAAATGCCCTGCACTCATGAGCAAGATCACAAATTCCCCTCTAACTTCTGTCCTGAGGTGCATACCAGCTAACACCACCAGACTAAGTTTGGGGTCTGCATTGCTACCTTGGTGTTTCTGGCTGTGCCAACCACACTCCATTCCTAAAGACTGTGTATCATACACCCAGTAGAGAAGTAAACAAACCTTGTATTTTACCAGTTTCAACACAAAACATCTTTCCATTTTATTGCCCCTCATCACACAGTCAAAAAGAAATTAAATAAGCTTAAAAAGTAATGTTTGAGATAGGTATGTGTGGCTTCAATTTCATAACCAAAATCTGAAAAAAAAAAAAAAAGCTGATTGAAATTCCCCTGTACTTGCTTACTCTGAGGAAATTGGGTTCAATTGTCCTCTCGCTGACACTATTCTGAAAGTGTCAAGTAACTCTATTAAAGTCAATGGAGCTGTACTTAAATATATCCTCTGGGAACAAATTAGATCTGTGATTTTCATAGCGTGCAAATTTCCAATCTACTTACACATGATTAATCATATTTTTAACATCTGCAGATAATTTTTTCTTCCCAAACTAAGCATCATTGCACTGGCCATTGCTACCCTTTCACAAACACCTTTTTAGACAAGTTTCACACCTACAGAGCATCAACGTGGGAGGTGAGATATCACAGGCTCCATGGAATCAAAATCCCTGAATCTTTAAACTCTGAAAATATTACACTGAAAACATCCTGTATTAAATTAGTGAGAATGATCAGCAGTTCTCCTAAGGTTCTTTTCCAACCTGTCATTATCAGATATTTAATATATTAGATGGAAAAACAGAAAATTTCAAGGCAAGCATCAAAACTGTCATTAAGAGGAAATGCTTTGGTTATTTATAGTCAGCTATTCCCATTTAGTAGCCTATACTAATTTACTTTTTATTACATCAATCTCTTTTTTATTAGAAAGAAAAGAGAAAGTTAATCTTGGCATTAATGCTATCAGATACTGGGGAGGAGAATAGTTATAACTGCATCTCTGCAGATGGAAATCAGAGTCAACACAGCCATGCAAATACATTCAGCAAATTAAAGATTACTGGCTACCTTCAGCATGACAAGTGCCTATATTTAGTTGTCATTATGTGCTTATGTTGTGCAATCTCAGTAAAGCATTGAAGAAACCTTTGTTTTGATTAGAAAAGCATGCTTTTAAATTCTGCATAATCTAGCACTATAGATTGCACCAGTCCCTTGAAAAATATTCAAGTACAAACCACAAAAGTCCATAATTTTTTTTTCTTTTTCCCCTAAAAAACTAACTAGACTGTTCTTCCCTCTCCATTTATATTCTTTCTCCCATCAGACAGCCAATAACTACATCTGTCCTTTAGGGAAAAAAAAAAAAAAACGGAAGACTGTCTCAGTATCTTCACACACCTTTCCCTTTACTTCCCCTCTCTCTCTCCAAAGGCAGCAGAAGAAAAAGAAATATGCCTGAGATTAATTCTTATCACCAACCCTGCAGGGCTGTCATTTTAGGAGTTCCTGAAGCTATTTCTTCTGGCTCTTCCACCTGCAGACTCTGGAGGTGGCAATAAGGAAAAAGAAGAAAAGGCAAAGGCTTATTCACCAAACAGTAATTAAATATGAAGTGGCAGCGCCTGCCTTTGCTTGCAGCAGCTGGCAGCCAAAAGCTGAGGCTGCAGCAGGACAGAGGTTTGCTTTCCAGCTCCTAATTGCTCTCTACAAACCTTCCAGAGAATGACAGAAGACTGAACACTAGCTGGTATCTTAACCCCTTCTTTCTAGCTGTGTATGTCCTCCTCTTGGCTTTCTCTGCCTTCTCACCGCTCTGGTTCTTGCTGCCTGTGTCTTTCCCTGCTCATGCAGCAAATCTCCTCCCCACAGCCAGGATAAAGCAGGCACTGATGCCCTTCCATGGATGGCCAACCCTTCCCCAAGCCTGGGATCACCACATGCTCGGGGAACCTCAGCAGGAGTCTGGAGATCCTTCTGCTGAAGGCAAAACCAGACTGACACACAGTGATGCTGGTCATAGCTGCCCTAGTCCTTCACCACCACTACAGAGCCTGTCTGTAGGTCTGTGTTTTTATCTTAGGTTAAGGAGGTAAGAGGAGATACATCTTACACACCTTTTCCCATGCATTAGGATGTGCACCTCTTACTCTTTTAAAAATTACCCAGAAACTGTTGAATCCCTCATTAACACTGTTGGACTTCAGGAGCCAAGACAAAGAAACAAAAACCATAGCTCAAAACCAAGGGAAGATAAGCAGGATTCAACAGAGATCCCATGAACTGATGTCACAGCATTTCACTCAGTCCCAGACAGAGTTGTCTCCAACCTCCCAGCCTCAGGGGTTCCCAGCACTACTGGGCACATAAGAATCTTCCTGTGGCTGCTGTGAGCCTACATGGGCTAAATGCTCTGCAGTTGTAGTGGTGTGAGGAGGTGCAAGAGGTTCCTACTTGACTCCTGACGCAGACTCAAGAGGTCTGAGGTATCATTTAGTCATCAGCAAACTCCTGATAGTTGCATATACTGCAAGGGACAGGTAAATGGAATGGTTAATTTTAGATTAAACACAAAAGGAAGAATTGAGTCTATCTGGGCTGATGTGCCATTCAATAGCCTCTGTGCCTTCTCCACCTGTCTAGTAAGCAGGACTGCCTGCTATCCCTCAGGAATATTCCAATCCTGCTTTGGATGCATCTAAGAGGAAGCACGCAGTATTAGGAAGGCAGGGCTCAAAGCAATAGTTGGGCATGGGAACAAGTCTAAACCACAGCAAGGGAAGCTTCAATGGAATTTTTCCTGCAAACAGATCCAGATGTCAGCCCTCTTCAGGCACCAAAACATCAGGCTAGGGTTAAGTACATAAACAACAGCTACTCTCAGAAGATGCCTCTCAGCAGCAAGATTAATTTCCAGTTGTTATTACTCTGCTGCTGCATCTGAGCAGGACAATCGGGTTTTAAACCAACTCTGGTTCCTAATCAGAGGAAAAAAATCTGCGATGGGAAGCAATTATGTTTCACTTTGATAGTGCGTATTTGTTCAGCATTACCAGAACTGGAAAATCAAGATTGAAAGTCATCCTAAATCAAGTCTATCCTAAAGTACTTTTATATTTTCCATTGCTTCAAAAACATATGGGTGGCTCATATGCCACTTCAGAAAGGTTAAATGAATAGGGGAGTTTGAAACACCTCAGATTTTTTTCCATTTCATCTGATCTCCTTTATCATCATTTCTGCAATGACTCCAAAATCCCCCTGACATTCAGAAAGTGCTCAAAAGGGCAAGAAATGTTTTAAGACATCACTCCTTGAAAATCAATTGAAACTGAGTGAACAAATGCCTTGTTTTAGCTTGGACAGTTGTTCACAAACGTTCCTGACCACAACTCTACTTACAGATTTATAATTCAGTGCATTCCCAAGAATGAGCATAAGCAGCGGGTGAAATGAGATTAGTCAGGCTCACATCTCTGCTTCTCATTCCAGTGGTATCACTTCGCCATTACCCCTAGGATGGATGGCCCACATTCAGCCAAACAATCCAGGCCTGCAGATCCATCTGAAAGATCAGTTCCTGTAAAATTCATTAGCCAGAAGATGCTATCTCTACACCAGCTTTTATTCCCACGCAATTTCTGACAGCCCTTGTGCTATCTCAGATAATTCAGAGAAGCAGAATACCCCAATCTCTCATTTTGAGACAATTTAAATACAATTCAACTTCTACGTAAAATCTCCCATGTCACTCAGTAGAAACAAATGTGGTGAAGAGAAAGGGGAGAAGAAAAAAACAAACAAAAAAAATCCAAAACAAAAACAAAAACCCCACAAAACCCACCACAGCAAAAAAATTACAGAGATGTGGTTACTTACAGGAAGGTACAAGAAGCAAAACACATACAACCATTCCAGATTGCAAAAAGTGTATTCATGTCTCACGTATTAGATTTAAAGTTAAAAAAAGACTGAATGCAGCTTATGGAGTTGAACAATTTGAGGTAACAGCTAAATAAGTAAAAATCACATGCATCCATCGTTGATTCATTAAAATAAGCGATTACAGCCAAGCATTTCCTAATCACATAATTAGTAGCCTCTAATGCAATTAAGTTTACACAGCTGGCTAGCATAATTAAAAGACACCACTGAAACAGAACCATTATCACAGAAAAAGTGTCTTTTGTCTGATTTTATTTTTCTTTTGAAAGCTCTAGCCAAAATTGAATGTCCAAGGGAAACATGTAGATTCCATTTAAATGCTAGATGCATTTCCATGGGAGATCAGAGGTTATTCTCAGAGTGGAAAATGAAAAAATCCATCCAAGTGATACAGGAATATTTTAAAACTTTATTATAATTATGCTGTTCTACAGTTTTTTGGGGGGCTGTTGGCTGAATTTTCCATCTAACTGTCTGCTCTCCAAGGAGTTGGCATCTGCTCTTAGGCCTGACACTGGCAAAAGTCTTACAGTGCTAGGAGGCATCCCAGGGACAATATATGGAGCAGCTCCTTGATGTGTGGGACCTGTGAGCACAAGATCTGTGTGTGCAGCTAGAGAGCAGACATCGTGGGCATCACACTGAGGGCTAAAACTTACCAGCAAAAATCTCCTCACAGTAAACAGCATGGAGGAGAAGACAGACAGCATCTGCCACTTGGATTCATGGAATATCCCTTTACTCCATTCCTGAACTGGAAACTCTACTAGGATCTACAACAAATAGGGAATTATGTACTCAGCCTATGGGCTAATCAAAGTTTCAAGTCTCACAATTTTGTGTTCTTGACTCGCTCATATTCCCACTGCTTCCACTCTAGCAGATCCTTGTAAACACTATCCACTGCTTTGCATTGACCCCCTCATCCAGGGATGCAATCAGTTTCACAAGCACTGTTGTTTTAGTGATAAGTTTATATTTAGTGATAAGATTATATTTCTCTTGGTGTACAGGGAAAACATCTGTATTTTAAGACTTGTGTTCCTCTCAGAGGTTGTTCCCTGATGCATCAGGACAACCCACTTACTTCTAAAGTAAGTTTCATCTTCTTACTGACTAAATGAGGAGAAAAACACTGAAAAAAGCAAACATGAGACCCTGCATATTGTACAGAAAGTTTTCTTAGAAAGTTAAAACCTGCAGGGTCCTCAGGCAAACTGAATATTTGTATACAAGTCTACATTGGCAGGTCATGAAACAACCTCCTCCACAAAGTAGATTTTTTTTTTTAAAGAAGGGTCTGAACTTAATCTCATTTGCCTACAGCTAGACAGCTACTAAATCAAATATTTGAGATGAACCTCATCCTACCTACGAATGTTGTCAGAAAGTAAAATGACCCATCTTGCAAGCCTTCTGCTCAGAATCTCTCCAAGTTGGGCCTGTAGGGTGCAGTAATGTCTGCTCAACATGGAAGCCAAGATACCTAGCCCAGAATAGATGCCACACTTGCTGGCACGGCTCTTAGGTGTCTTGCACACTCTGCTGCAATACAGGAAGATGTGAAGAGTGAATTAGGGCAGGTGGACAGCAGCACCATAGCTGCAGAAGACCAGTGAACTAGCACAGGTATCTTTGCACTGTGACATAAAAGCATTCTTTTCCCATTGACTAATGTGAAAAACATAACATAGTTTTTATACTGTAGAACTATCAAGGTTTATTTACATCCCCCTAAAGCTGAATCAGGCCCAGCTGCCACTCATGACAGTGGAATTTAAAGCTGTGCAATGCAAAAGGAAATAAAATGGACCTTGGTAAAAATGCAGTGCTCAAGAGGAACCACAACAGCTGTGAATGTCATTGGAAAAAGGGGAACCTGTGAATAATTCCTTTTTTAGCATTAAGTCACTCAAGCCCAAATGAGGTAGAGCTGGGCTGGATGTATGGAAAACACTACATTTTGTATCTGTTTTGTCACCCATGTGGCCAAAGCACTAAACAGAAACATTTGCAATGGATTCACAGCAACAGATGGAACTGGAGTTAAAGCGACATCAACACCTGCAATTATTTAAATTTAGACTGAAATAAAACAAATTAAGCTGCACAAGGTGGTACTCAATAGCTTTCACATAGCTTTTCTTGCAGGGCACTTGAAAAGCTGAAGGATCAAAAGACCATGATAGGTCTTGTGAACTCTGACACATGCAAAGATCATCTTCAAATCTTGCCTAGATGGAGGAACTCTCAGAAGTCATATGAGCTTGCCTGTCTTTCCTTCCCTGTAAAAATCTAACTAGACTTGGGAAACCTCAATGCCAACAGGACAATCCTGTTTTTCACTGGGAGAAAATATAAGAACTACTTACTTTCTTTGTATAATTCAGAGGCTTTATGAACAGTGGGAAATGAGCATAAGGATGTAAAACATCCACCCAAATCTTTTTATGTATCCTATTTCCTGTGATTAATACAGAAGAGATAGAAATCAAGACCAAAGCTCCTCTGATTAGCAGCAAGGACAGCATGCTCCTGTCAGCTCTGCTGTCACTTACCACATGTTCTGATGCTGAGTGTGGAGAACAGAGTCACTCCCCTTACAACAGCTGGCACTGTTCTTGCTAGAAAGGGCTCATTTAGGGGCCAGCATCTGAACATAGCCTCAGAGGCCAGGTGGATTTCTGAGCCTCCTTCAGTAAGGCTTGTATCATGCAGAGAAAAAAACCCAAACACCAAACAAAGACCCCCCCACCAAAACAAACAAGACCAACAAAAAACAAACCAACCAAACAAAAAAAATAGAAAACAAAAGAAAAAAACCCCAACAACAAACAACAACACCCAAAGCTAAATAAACCCAGAGCTTATGCAACTACAGGGTTAGTTAAAAGCAGCAGGACCCTAATGAGATGTAATTTCATTCACTTTGTTCTGGCTTCATCAGCAAGTGTATAGGAGGATGGCAAAAAGCCAACAACGTTTCAAGCTGTGCACCTGTCTGCAAATCTTCTTCTCTCCAGGAGAAGGCCCCTACTCCTAAGACAACTTTGTCCTTGTGCTCCATTAGGACTGATTTGTTGGACAACAGGAGCTGCGGGGAGCCTTATCCAGCCTGCTTTGCAGCCTACTCGCTCGTTTGGAGGCTAGCACAACAGGGAGCCAATAGAGCCAGACAAGCAGATCTCTTGCTGACATCCCTTCAGCATCTGCTTCCTCAGTCTAGAAATCCCCTCACCACCATTTCTCCAGCTGACTTGATTTTAACTCTTCACAGTGTCTATTTAGGATCTATCTTGGGGTGTGGAAGGGACAGAACACCACTGCTGTCTTCCTTTAGTCCTGGTGTAATGTCAGCTCCATCTTTCCTGCAAGCAACTAATCATGATATAGGTAGGCATTCCTCCACTGGCAGAAAACTGCAGTTGTCAGAATTTACAGGTCTCAGGAAGACAAAAGAAGACAAAAGTGTTAGTTAAAATGAGAAGCGGCCACAATCTGCATTCTTTTTTTATCTGTGGAATTTTTTCCTAGGCTTCTTCTCCTGAAACTGTGATAGTTTGAAAGAATGTGCACATCACATCTGGCCCAGTGAGTAACAGATCTTTTGTGCCTTTACCAAACCCTTGGCTCTACAGGAGTTGATACACATCTTACAAAAAAGAGTCAACCTCTATTCACACATTACCTGAAAAGATTCCAGAGGAAAAGAAGCAGCTAAGAAGAAGAGGAAAAGCTGTCCCCTACCCAAAGTGGAACACATGCTTTCTTCCCATTTCCTCCTGCCTGCAAAGGCAATGCACAGGATCTTTAAGCAGCTTTCCTCCTTTCACCTGTCTCTCCATTGACCTCCTCAGGATCAACGAGAAGGTGGAGCAGGCCTTCCATTATCCTCTATCACAGTGATTTTCTGAACCATTATTTCCCAGAAGGGTTTCCTCATTTTGCAGCCTGATGCACACAGCAATGGTGTTTTACATTTTTCCCATGCTGCTGGAGCAGTGGCATTTACTTCTGCTTTCCAATTACCTCCTTCTGCTAAGCAATATTTTCCAAGCCTTAAACAGTACAGCCTTTGCCAAATAAGGAGCACTTTGATGTCCAGCTCCTGATTTCTCCCAAGCATACAACGGCTGATGCTGCGAGCAGGATTCTGATGTTGTTCTTCTCCCTCTACCTAAGTTTGTAAATTAGAGACTGCAAACTCAAGATTTTAATGGGTGGAAATGATTCCTCTGGATTTTTGTACTTGTTTTCTCATCTTTTCTCTCATCTAGCAAAGCATTTGACAAGGAATTTTTTAAGTATTTCTTGCTTCATCTCAGCATGTGGCAAACTTCGAAGAAACAGCTGAAGTTTCATGTGAGAAAATGTAAGCAATGTTTCAAACACATATTGTGTCAACACCTTCCTCTGTCTCAGTAAACCTGGGCTAAGGCACTCAATGCAAATCATCTCTCAAGCTGCTGAAAGAACTTTAATATGTTGACTGCAGTGCAGGCTTCCTCAGATTTGTAAATACAGATTTGTTATGCTTTGTTTTACTGCGTGCTTCAGAGAGAGCGTGCCCACACGCCTGCCAAATAAATACTACTGCTCCCTCTTGTACAAACATTGAGAGATTAAAATGAATTTTTTTTCACCCAAAAGGATCACAGAAGCCTGCATGATTGATTAGCCTCTGCACATTCAAGTCCTTTTTATATTTATGTTGTTCAAATAAAAATAAAATAAGTAGCTCTAAAACCTCATGGAAGCAGGATCTTTTACCTATAGGAAGATTTTGCTGTCCCATCTCTCCCCATCAGGTTGGGGATCATAAAGTTTCTGATCATAAATAGCTCTTTTGTTCTGACAAAGCAGCTTGACAAATCCAATCACATTCACAGGAGTCTATGTGACCCACAACACTCACAGGAAACAGTTCTCAGGTCAGAGACTGGGAAAAGCTGCAAGAGCAGGCAGGCAAGGTTAGGAGAAAAACAGAGACTCAGCTTTGCTTTTTGTTTTAAGGTTGAACTGACTCCACAAAGAGTTAAATTAGATTGCTAAACCCCATCCAGGCTTCCTTTACAGCAAACTGGAAGAATGTGCTGCATTAAAAACAAACTTCGGCAGCAAGCCCTGAGCCCCTGCAGGCTGCTTTCCTAATAACAAGTAGTCTGTGAACTTCCCAGCCTGCTTTCCTGCAGCGTGCTCCCATCCAGATCCTCCAGTGCCTAATTAAAGTAGCTGGGTTCCTGCTGCCCTCTATTCCACTGTGGAGACATCAATTTGGATGTCATTCTCCTCTACCACATCATGAGCTCTCAGTTATGTGTCAGGAGCATTTCATTTTCCAATCCCTGCCCTTCAGCTAACTTTGGTTCTAAGTGGCAAGCAAATTCAAACACTGCTGGGGGAGCAGGGAGTCAAGCAGCCTGCCCAGCCACATGAGCCCCATATCTTTGGGAAACTGCTCATAGGAAGGGCTCAGAGACCTGCTGCCATTCAGAAGGGAGACTTGCCTGCCTTCATCCTGCCTCCACCCTTAGACAGACCTGTCATCCTCTGATTTCACAGCAGTCTGTGGCCCTGTTGTGTTTGTAGTATTTCTCCAGGTTTGCTGAAAGGCAGGGAGCAGGCAGGCTCACATCTGCTTGTGCTACCAGGCCCTGAATAAATCATTTTAGCAAAGATGGTCTTGTATGCTACAGGCCTTACAGGAGGAGACAGACACATTGACATGTGGTCAGCAGCTGCTAAGGTATCATGGCTTGCTCAAGAAACATTAGTTTCTTTTTGCAACCAATCTAGTCTGGTTTAGAACCTTTAGTCTGAGTTTGAGAAACCAGTCAGGGTCACCACGTTCCCTCAACCTCCTGTGAGGACAGTACAGCTGGCTGGATCTGACAGTGACAACAAAATGCTACTAGGTGCTTTGGGAAATTGTGTGGTTCATCATTTTCAGAAGGGACTAGATCTTGTTTTTCCACCTACAGACTGCTGCACAAATCTGCATGTGCAGAAGTCATCTTAGGGCATTTTGAAACTAAAGAATTCATAGTTTAGCAGCCTCTATTTCATAGAAATGCTCCTTCTGGGCCCACAATTCAAGGTTTGCAATTTCCAAAAGAGAGTTTAAACACTATTTTTCAAGTTTTTCCCTGTGTGGCAAGTTTTCCTCTCCTTATTAAGCCTGAAGACTTACCTGCAGGTATCTGAATAATCAGAGGAATGAAACCTACTGCACATACTCAGGTTGAAATCTTACCCCAGACCTGATGGGGAAATATAGTTGCAAGCCTCAGAGTAGATTCCTCTGGCAGTTTCTGGATTAGAATTATTGAATTATGACTCAGGGTCTCAACTTAATGAGCTGTTGTGATATATTTACAATGGTATTTTACAATGGCATAACTTCAAATCCCAAAACATGCCAAGAAACAGAAAACTGCTATGCCACAGCATAAAGTGACACAAGATTATCAGCTTGACTTGCTTTGTTCTTTCCCCTGGTGGGGAGGGGGGGAAATTCCACATACCCCATGTGGTATCCACTCAATAAGTAAACAAACAGGAGTACAAAGGGGTTTGATTGAGCTACCTGTATCTGGAAGCATGGGCTTCTAACCCTGTGGTTCAGTGCTGTCTAGCTGCTTTAATTGCAGCAGAAAATTTCCCTTTGATTTTAATGGGAACTAGCATGACACTGATGCTGTATGAATATCTTTCTCGATCTTGTACAACAGTAATTGCAAATCATCTAAAATCTGCAGATCCACTATGAGAGAAACTGCACTATGTAAGACAGGCTTTTATTACATGTGTTTACAATACCAAATACAAAGTATTAGTGTTATGTTTTCAGTCCAGGAGTTTCTGTTAACCTAAGTTATATGACACAAAATCATTATTTAGAAATCACACTGCAATCTGACACGGGCAGGAGGGAGGCTCAGTGTCCTCCTAATGGTCTCAACCAGCATGAACAAGAATTGATGAATAGGAATCGTTAGCTTATTATTTACACAGCATTTCTTGAAAGACCAAGGAACTCTACCAACTAAATGAAGACAGCAAACTATAACACAAAGAAAGGAAAAAAAAAAATTTTAATTATTCACAGAAGTCTCAATCCTGCTGCCTGCAGAGAACACCAATTACTAGTAGTTTGCACACACACAGCACACACATTTCTGTCCTGAAACAGAATGTGTCTCCCTCAAACTCTGCTATCTTCCTCAGTTAATGCCTTATTCTGTAACACCCCAGTATGTTCAAAATTACAGGCACACTGAATTGCATTACTGCATAGGAATTCAGGATTCAAAAGAGATATTTGCCTCATACAATGATCTCAATGCATTTTGAAGAAGTGTTCCAATCAATGATTTTAAGTTAAAATTTTATAATTAGCATAATACATCCCCCCCAAATGAAATAGAGATCTGAAATCAAAGAGAGGCACAACATAATCTCACTGTTTTGGACTACAGTGTACAGGTTTATAACCCTGGATTGCAGGAAAAGTGCTTTGAGCTGAATTCAGGAGTTTGATTCTTGGTGCAAAACTGAGAAACAAAAAGAAAAAAAGCCAGTCCATGCAGCGGGTTGGCAGGGACAGTCACAGAAGGGAGAAAGGCCATTATCCCAACTCCATCATAAGCAGCATAAGGACATCCAACCCACCAGAGCTCAGCTGCCTGACCAGAGCTCTGTTCTCAGCCTCTTGCTATCCAGCCCTCCACAGGGAGAGGCAAGATCTACTTGGGTCAGCTGCCCCAAAACAGCTGCAGTGGCACCTTGCAAGTAGGGCATGTAGGTGTCTTATCCTTGAATGATTCGTGGCAGGAGAGATCAATGCACAAGCCCAGAGCTGTATGTCAGAGGGAACAGTGGGGAGAAAAAAGCCTGATAAGCAATTCAGCAGATGCAGAAGGATGGTCTCCCTGCCAGAAAGAGGAGCTATCCAGCAGTGCCTCCCACAACAGGTACCTGGCCCTGAGGTGGAAACCAGAATCTGAGCAAGAAGAGAAATGAAACCAGCAAAGCTGTGAAAGCTGCCCTCACCTCCACTAGCTTGCCTCCTAGCAAGGGCTCAACTAGTAATTGATTTTTTTGGTTGAATAACTGGACTGGAAACCTCTGAAAATGTTGCTGTATGCAAGCATGTGCAGAAAGATGCTGATCCTAAGAAAACCCATTAGTTCTGCACTAAAAATATTTCTCCTCGAGAGTTAATGTAAAAAGTAAGAAAATATTGTGCTTCATCCCAAACTTGCCTTGTTTACTTTCTTAATTAAAAACTAAACAAATTAAACCTTAAGCTGAAATCAAAATATTTTGTAACCCAACAGCACAATATTTTGTTCTGGAAATATTCAAATCATGTGAGAATATTTTTTCCATTTCTGTTTGCATTTCTGTTTCTGATAGACCAGAAATACCATGATTTTCAAAAAGGTAAACTGCCTAAAACATTCGTATCCTAGTTTTGTTTTTTTTTAATGCAGCATCAGGTACAGTAGGTAGGTTGTGTGAGGCACCCCAGTAGAGCCTGAGAGATGAAGGCACATGGTCAGAAACCCTGCAGGCTCCCTCATGCCATGAACACCTCCCCAGGGCTGAACTCCCAGTGCCTTCACTCATGCTGATTGCAGTAACAACGTCATGAAATAGCAATTACAAAACAAATGGTCAGTACAGGGGCAAATTTTCATCTCAGGCAAAACTTGGAGCATCTAAATAGAACTCAGCATGTGTTTCGTGTTTGCAGTCTTAGCACAACTGCCATTCTGATTTCTCATAAATAATCTAAGTGCTTGATTTCTCAGAAATGTATCAAAAGCTGTAAAAAAAGTTGCTAGAACACTTAACTGCCAGGGCCCAGGCATAGCAGTATCATTGCAGTGTATATAAAAGTCTCCTGGGGGATAGGTTGGACATAAAAATTCAGTTGGATCATTAGGAGCCAGTGATTTAACTGAGAAAGCAGTATAAGTCTCAAAGTTGGCAAGAGAAAGACATAAACTGAGTCAGAAGAATTATTTAATGACTAGTAGACCAATAAGGGAGGAAATTCATTGCACTGTAAGATACTCCACATCATAAGAAAACTGCAATTTATCAAATATGAATTGTTAGGGTTTTTCTACCCTGCAGCTAATTCTGGTCAAGACAAACAAGCATGAACTGAAATCAGAGGAGGCCAAAAGCCCTGAGAATTGAGTTGTTCTAAAACCAGTTCAGAGCAGAAGACTTTGGGACCTGTGCAAGCTCCCTGTAATTCTGCCCATAAACCTCTTTGCACCCTGTAGAGCCTGAGGATGTAGAGAATACCTGTGTCAGGTGCCAGAAGGCTGCATTCAAATCCCCAGAGTCACTAGGATGAAATATGGTGCCTCACCCAGAATCCTGTATCTCACTGATCTGCATCCCAGGACATCTGCTCCAATTTCTTGACCGAGCTGTGCTGCATACACACCTCAGCAGGTTGGGACCTCATTTGGTGCCATGCAAATGTGCAACCTGTCCTGCCACATCTCTTGCCCTGGGCTTCAGGAGATAGGAAGTCCCTGCACTCCTCTTCCTCAACCTCCTCATCCCTATGTCAGAGACAACTGTCACTGCTGCAGAGCACTGATGGGAAACGTGGATGAGGTACAGGCTATACTTCCTGCATCACAAAATTACAACCTTTAAGACAAAATAAAGGTTGTCTTTTTCTTAGCTACAGGAAATAAATGCTCAGTCAGCTCCCAGAGGTTTTCCAGATGAATATGAGCCAAAAACATCACTTTAAGCCTTTGAGAATGCCATCCCAGGAAAAAAAAAAACAAACCCAGATGATACATGTGATGCTCACACACATAAAAAGGCCAAATAAACAAACACCAAAGTCTGATTTTTTTTCCCCTCACAATTATCTATGTACCAAAGACAGACAGGATATAGTAGCATTCTCAGATCCTATCCTTTTTCTCTCTGGTCCAGAGGAGCAAACAAAAGGACACAGTCCTAAGGGCAAGAGTTCCTGGGTGGTAAGACAGTGAGGAATTCCCTTGCCGCTCCCACCACAGAATGAAAGAAGGATGCCAAAAGAAATGGGAGCATGTTTGGACATGAGAGCCAAGTAGCCCAATTTGGCTACAAATGAATCACACTGGAATTCTTGGTTTTGGAGTTCCATGGTGATTTCCTGCTGTCTGTGATGCTGTTAGGCTTTCCCATGGCCCTTTTTGAGGCAGATCACTCTCTACATGTACATTCTTGACTTACAGCCATGGGAGGCACATTGAGGTAGCTAAATTTCATCCAGTGGTATGAGGGGGAAGTTTTAAAAATGGCCAGCATTGGTGCACTGAGTCCTCTTGAAGTCACTTTGAATTTCAGAGTCAACTTTTGAGGCAGATGAGTGAATGCAAAATGGGAAAATGGTACTCTGAAAAGAAATGTCAGACACAAGACTCTCAGACTGCAAAGAAGTAGAATACAGTCACTTCTGAGCTATTACATTCCCCCCATCCTCATCAGAGATGATTCAGGGAAGAGATTAAATTGTTCCTAAGAACTTCAATGGATTAAATTGTTCCTAAGAACTTCAGTGGGAAAAAAACCAAACAATTCTCTTTGCAAAAACATGTTTGGTTCATACTCTTTTAGCCATGCAAACATCTAATGAGTTCTGTGAAGTCTTCACTCCTAGCATTTTGAGACTATCAAATGCAGTCTTGGTAATTGAACCATGACTTAGATTCCCAGAAATCTATATTAAAATGGGAAGCATGTGAGCACTAGAGAGACCAGTAATGTGAATAAGCATACAGAGCACAAAATTATCCAAGTATTACAAGCAATAAGCATGTGACAAATATAGAACTTGGAAGATTGGATAGCAGTATCTCTATTGCTCATAGGAGTGTTTATAATGACAAGTGTAAACGGAAAGGCTCCTTTATGCTAAATGTGTGAGTTTTGCTTTTGCTGTTGGGTCAGTACTTACTCTTCCTAGAACTAAGCCTTTTGATGTGGGAGCTTAAACATCATTAATGACAGTTTGGTATTAATTCTCTGCAGACTAAGATTCTACTTGCTGCCATTCAAATCATAAATGAGCTAAAGTCAGAAAAAAAGTGATGGGCATTTAATTTTACAATACCAACTAAAATCTTGCTATGTGCCTACCTGAAAAAATATGTTCTTCTGGAATGGACTTCCTAGATGTTCACAGCTTCAAATGTGGGCATGCTTCTGTCCAACATTGATTCAGAGGCACATTTTGCCAGGGAACTTTCCTGTTTATTGCAATGGAAATTATTAATCAAAAGATTTCCAATTAAAGTTAAGTATTGAAAGGGTTTCTTTTAATATAATTAAAGAAGGATAGGAGAAAAAACTTATTAAAAAAGGTTTTTATGAAACATTTAGAGAGTAATATTTCTGTTAATTCAAAACAGTCTAAACTACAAACATTGTTTTAGAGTAAGCAAAAAATGCTTAAATTCATTGTTATGAATTTGTTTATGTAAGTTGAAATGTCTTGTACTTCATGGGAATAACTTATTAACATTCAGAACAATGATGCATTGCCTCCCTTAAAAATCTCAATAAAAAATCTTTAAAACAAACATTAGTAGTTTTAAGTACACATGACAACAATAAAACACCATCTTCTGCTGGAAAATATATTTTAGAAATGAAATGCATCTGTCCCTTTAGACTGTTATTTGATCTCCACTTGGAAAACTAAAATGTCACTGCTGCCTCAGAAAGGCATGTATTACTATTATCACACATTAGGATTGAATCATATCCCAAAACTCCCTGTCAGGACCAGACCATACCGTAGCAGATTGTGTTAAAACACAATTGTACATAGTTCAAGTACAAATTTTATGGTGATTTACTGCTATTTTTTTCCTGCGCTATGATGTCGACAGGTTTCTTACATTTGTGCGACCAAGGGAAAAAGTGAATTAACTCAGTGCCTAACTGGAGTAAAAATCTCTTGACTCAGCAGTAATTTCCTGTGTACCTGAGCTACTATATTGTACTGCAAATTTTTCTTAAAACAACATTAAAAGGGACTAGTTTTTTCTAAATAATCTAATGGAAATGAGTTCTAGTTTTGGCTGAGCTCGAGTTAACTTCTTCACAGTAGTTGTTATGGGGCTGTGCTTGGGATTTGTGTTGGAAACCATGTCAATAATTCAGGGGTATTTTGGTCACTGCTGAGCAGCTCTTGCAGTGTCAAGGCCTCTTCTGTCTCTCACCCCATCCCTCCAGTGAGGAGGCTGGGGAGCACAAGGAGCTAGGAATGGGAACACAGCCAGGACAGCTGATCCCAGCTGACCAAAGGGTGTTTCATACCACGTGGCATCTTGCTCAGCACAAACTAAGGAAGGAAAAAAGGGCATTTGGAGTGACGGTGTTTTCCTTCCCCTCTAACTGTTACATGTGATGAAGCCATACTTTCCTGGAGATGGCTGAACATCCCCCTGCCCACGGGAAGAGGTGAATAAATTCCTTGCTTTGTGTGTGCAGCTTTTGCTTTATCTATTAAACTGCCCTTATCTCAACCCACAGGTTTCCTCATTTTTACTCTTCTAATTCTCTCCCTCATCCCACTGGGGTAGGAGGCAGTGTACAAGCAGATGTGTGGAGTTTGGTTGCCAGCTGGGGTTAAACCACAACAAAAGGTCTCCAAAATCATATGAAATCCCACAACTAAAGGACACTTCAGTTGTTCTTAGGATGACAGTCCATGATCTGGAACATCAGAGGAAACAGCTAATGTTTTAGTTTTTCCTTATCATGGTCTGCTCCATTCTTATGGTCTGGTTTAACAATTAGTGAATGTGTTTCAATTAAAGGAAAAGCACTTGCCCTTCCATGTCTGCTGGATGCGCCCAACAAATACCTGGAAATTCCAGATTTTGAAAGGCTTTTTTTTTTTTACTTTATTGGAAAGGCATTGACTTAATTTGGGCTGGACTTTCACAAATATGTATCTAGAGCTAGATTGAGAGGTGCCTTGTATAAACCTCATCCAGCTACTCCACACAAAAGACATTTCTGCCTGGGCTGCTGTAGCACAAGATTAAGCTCCATCACTGGTACAAAGTGCCTGATGTATTCCCTCTCTGGCTGACCTAAGACAAGTTAGTCTCAAGACAGCAAAGGTTTTGCTGCCTTTCTGCTTTTCTGCTATATTTTTCAGCACATTGTACTGGGAAACTTTCAATTGGCTTTCACCGTTCTTCTTTAGTGTTTTTCAAAGTTTCCTAACATATCTTTTTCCTTATTTCCTCTGTTTACCCTAGACTTTCCCCTTTTTTTTTTTTTTTTCATTTTGGAGTGAGGGGAGAGTGGGGTGTGTATCTGTAGTGCTTGGTATTCTCATTTTCTTTTGCTTTAGAAAAACTGAGCAGAAAGAACAAAACATTATTACTGTAGTCAATTCCTTCAGTGTAGCTATTACAGCTATCAAATATTTGCAGTTCTGATAGCAAATTCATTGCTTTTGCTGCAAGGAAAGATCAGGCCTTGCTGGAGTGAGATTGTTGTTGTTCCTGCTGCTACATATTGGTACAGTGGGATTTTTATTTAGTGATATTTATTAACAAAGAAGAAAAATGGGCTTGGAGCTTTCCAGTGACCAGAAAGGAGCACAAGCTGAAATATATTTACTGTAATAGTATCAGCCTGACTCAGTGTTGCTTACCTACATTGTGTTAATATGCATGCAGCAGGTGAACTTGAAATGGGAGCACATACATCTCTCCTTCCTGTTCAACTTCTCATACTTTCCACTGCAGTTTTAACCCAGGATAACCACTTTGCAACCAAGAAAATCAACAACAAACAAACAAAAAAGCCTCACACGAATACCCAACATCTCCACAAAACAAAAACTGAAGGCCTCTGTGTTGACTCTTGCTGCACTCTCTGCCCTCCTCTGGCAGTGGCAGAGAGGTCTCTGAGCAAACCCAACAGGATGCACACCTTCCCTAGCTCCCTGCCCTCTGTAAGGACTTGAGACTTGCCCATCTCCAACACTGCTAGGATCACAGATGGGTTGTGATGAGAGATAAGCACAGAATGGAGGGCAGGGTGGCCTGGCTTGAGGCCAGGCTGGCACATCCTGGGCAGTGCATCCAAGCAAGGGTTCCCACTGTGGCAAACTGCATGCAGGGCCCACTGCCCATGCCCACATCACCAGTCAAACAAAGCACCCGAGGCATGAGACAGATGGCATTGTCTACCACCAAAACCCCGCACCTGCCTCCTCTGAATATGAGTGTTACCTTAGGGCTAGGGGGAGAAGAATGTATCACTGCAAAGAACCCACAAGGAAAGCCACCTCAGCTACTGTGCTGAGGTCAGCTCCAAAACTATGGAAGGCAATTCCAGCAGCAGAAGGCTGCTCACAAGCCACCAACTCAGACACCCAGCAACTCAAGAGAAAGATGGAGCATGGGACTAGTTACCATTAGAAGCAAGACAATTTAACAACAACAACAAAAATAAGAAAACCATTCCTCCTTAATGCATTTGGTTGCTAAAAGGCATAAAATAGTGAAAATTTTTAGTGACCTCAGGACCCCCACCACAGAGAAGCCCAGGATGAACAAGGACCAACAGGATGCCACTTTATCTATGGGCAGTGAACACCTTCTTTATCTCTGTCTCTCAGTTTCTCTATCCCCCTCCCATTTTCTATTTCTCTCTCACATTGCATTGTTAACTAAAATCTGTACTAACAACTTTGGCATATGTTCTCCTTTGCACCTCAGTTTGGGTAGAGACCTCTCTCAACAACCAAATCACTTTACTCTCAAGTCCAGATATTCCTCTCCATATACTTTGAGAAATTATAATCCACTTGCCCTGCTGAAAATTAAGCATGCAATTCTGGCAGAATTAAGACAAAAAAAATACCTCAAGCTGTGTGACAGAAATCATCATAATCAGAACTGATATGCAAAGAGACTATCTCATGTGCTCACATTCAAATTTGCCACAAGTTCCCCATGCCTGTCAAACTTGTTTTGATTAAAAGAGCTTCCAGGGCAGTCCCCGAAGCATTTGGAAATGAATCCTTCAAACAAACAAATATCTCACTGATGCCAGTAGTCCAGTTAAGTCCATTTCTCCTCTGTGGAAATCTCTGTAAGCTCTGAAACAACCAAAAGCCATGGCAACTCAGATGAGGAACACATTATACCTCTTTTTCAAGCTGTTTTAGGACTGAAAAATAATCAGATAAAAAATAAACTTATAGAGAGCTAACAGGAAAAAAACAGCAAGTGCCTGATCAGGGAAGATTAATTGGGTTATATTCATATTATACAGCTGATTGCTGTGGAGAAATTAATTGTGTTGATACTTTGCTGGGAACATATCTCCTGCCCTTCCTTGAGCAACCAGACATAGACAGCTCTTAAAAATATTTCTGCAGGCTCTACAGAGTTGGATCTGCACATCTGAATGCAAGGAGGGTGCCATAAAGAAAATTTAATAATCCAACTTCATCAAATTTTGTTCTGGAGCAGACCATAAAAGTAGAAACAGTGAGGGTATGGTCCTTGACAGATTAGAGCTGATCATAACATATGTGAAGCAGATTTGAGACCTCACCTGGAACTACATCAAAGAAAAAACTTTGGCACCATTAAAAGGATTCAGCACAATTATCTAATTCAGTAACTTAGTTTAAAATAAAATTAACTACTTGAGTGGAGTCCAGTCCAGGAGATGCCTCAGGCTGGTTGCTGCCTACCCCTTCTGCCCAAACACTTTCCCTGGCAGGTCAAGCTGGGCTGTTACAGACTCTGAGTGGTCACAGACAGCACAGAAAGTCATAGGATTAGGTTTAACCAAGATAATCACTTGTGCACCAGAACATCATATAATTAACAGAAAAACCCACATATTACCAAGTTACTTCTCTTCAGGCAACTCAGGAGCTTGGCTCGTAGTTCTGAAATCCATTCCAAATGCGAGGCAGACCTTTAAGGCACTTATACTCCTACATTGGACATCACTCCTGATGAGTATTCAGGAATGATCTTGAAATACAAAGTAAAGTTCATACCAGATGTATGTTCATCTAGTTCATACTAGATGTGAGCCTAGATGTTTATGCATTTAGACTGGAAGTTCAGAAACCACATGATAAACTGAACAACTTGTCCCATTCCAAAGTCTTCTACATATTCTATCTCTGGAACTAGACATTTCATAAACACATTAGAAAGTGGAGTCATATGCATGCAACTTGTGAACTATACAGGAAAGAAAGCATTATGGAAAGACACATCCTGGATCTCTGATCCAGTTCACCATTCACTGAGCTGTTTTTATCCTTAAGTAACTTTAGTCTTTTAGTCTCTACCACAAGTAGCCTTGGTCTCTACCACAAATACAAAATTTTTAAGTAACATGTAAAAACAGCACACAGAACAAGGGGTTATAAGCACTTACAGGACATGAGAAACAGGTGGTGCACAAATCTAAGAAAGGACAGTGTTCAAATACCTTATTCTTCCATGCAAAAACTAAATAGCATACAGAACATTTGTGCTACACAACTGACAAACCATGTACTACCCTAACAAAAAGGCCAGCAACCCAGCAGAAATTTAGACTCCCTAGGGAGGAATGTATTGAATTTGTCGTGTTTTGGAGGGTGCAATTATCTTTCAGATTGGCTGAAAACTTCTTTTGCTGGAGGTGGAGTAAACACATGTATTAAGTTATCCCCGGAATGCAGCATTTGCATGTTTATACAATATCTTGAATAGAATGGGTAAATTATAGAAAACTGTATACATCAAGTGGGAGAGAAAAGGCCTGTTTGATACACAGAAATTCTGGACACCCTCAAGCTTGCAACACAAAGCATGCCATTGATGGATAGAGCAAATACTTCAGTAGCAACAAAACAATCTGTGGGGATATTGTAAAGGAAATCTGAAAAGATCAAGTTTTTTTATTATTATTATCCAGTTCCCTAAGCCTTCAAGTTACTGACAAAATTTGACCCATTAATTAAATTAGATTAGGTGTTGCAACTAATTTGGAGAATACAATCATATACATCTGTCAGAAGCATGGGTTTTTTTGCTGGCCAGAGGACTCAGAATGAAGGAACCTTGCTTTGCTGGAATTACACAGGGTGTGCCCAGTGCCTACAGAGACTTTATTTCAGACTTCAGCACATCAGAGTAGAACACAGACCCAAGCACCATGCCCAGGCCAACTCTCTCATGCCACCATGGCATCTAATAATATAACTTAAACTGATCAAAAGTCATGGCTGCTGATACTCTGGAAACTCTGTTTTCCACAAAATACTGTTTCAATTTCATTGACTCAAAGCCTAAAACTCAGGAAAATTTGAGTGAATTAGAAGCTCCCTAGGAACTTGAAATTGATTAGCAAAATAGATTTTCCAGTTTCCTCTGCTTCCAATCACAAAACAAACAACGGGATTTCTATTAAGCAACTAAAATAATATTGGACAAGGAGGAAGGTGTCCACAAATTCTTTCTGGTATTGATTATTGTCCAGAAAAGTATTCTTTGTCAAAGGCCCCAAATCCTCAATGAATTGTTTTTGATTCACCAACATTTCAGTGATCGCCAGACACTTCAAACTAAAGAAATCAACACTTTTCAGTAAAACGTCATTTTTCTGTGGAGATTCTGGCTCCCCAGAATTACAGAGGTTTTTTTAAGAAAACATTATGAAATGGCTCTTTGATGCTGATCAAAGAAAATCGATTGGTGGATATTTCTCACTGAAACCACTAACAGAAACACTATCAAAATCCATTCTAACAGCTTCAGACACAGCAGAGAGACCAAGAGCTAAATAAACAGGCCATGAGATTCCCCATCTTTTTTTTTTTTGCAGATTACTGCATGGCACAGCAGCTATCTTGTCCTTTCTTGCACAGTCCACTTTGCCTCTGTTGTTTGTATGAAAGCAGGGAGTGAACCTGCAGGCCTGTTGTGCCAGTTTTCTCTGGAAGGAGGAAATAGACAGTGCCATAGAGTCTACAGTTTTCAGCCACATAAGTTTTATGTCTGCTATCTACACTCCAATCCTCTGAGTTAAAACAATGACTGACCTTGATAACTAAAATATGTTGGTGGAGGAAACATGGCTCAATCAATGACCTCAAACAGAGCCTTGGAAAGAGGTACTTCATATGCACTACAGAATAAAGGGGTAGAAAAAAATTATATAAGCTTCTAAGTTGTCCCTTTTAAGCTCCATTCCAAAATGGCACATTGACATGCCTCAGAGATGTAGTGATTAGGTTATCACTAGAGAATATAATATTAGTTTGGGGAGTTGTGCAGACATTAGTATGTCTTTTATGACAGCAGTTAAGGAGTTCAAATCATGCACTGTGAGACTTGAAATGGTGATTATACAGAAAGAAGGAAGAAGAAAAATCCCCACCCAGGGAGTTTACATTCTAAATGATTCTCAGATACACTAATTATTAGGTTGCCTGACACTTAATCAATCACTGAGCAATTTAAATGCTTGACAGAAATGAAATATCTGTCTTTGATTTAGTATGAGCCAGTTTCTAGCAGGAAAAACTTAAAACTGGATAAACCAATTATTATTCCCATTACCTCATCCTGAGTGACTCTCTGGGATGATAAAGCCATCTTATTGGACTTATAGCTGAGAAAAAGACTTCTAAGGCATAAAGTCCTCCAGATGGATGCTTTTGGGGAATTAGTTGAATAAGAGATTTAATCCATCCAAAAGTCAGTATACTTAAACACATGATGAACATAAAAAACTCTCTGCTAATCCAAAGTGACAGGTACTAATAGGGTACTTAGTCGATTAATAGCTAGCAGGCTATGTTTGGGACCATGCTGTTTATTTCTACCACGTGCCTGAACAGATGCCGAAAATAAACCCAGTCCCTTAGGCACATTTATTTCAAGTGGACAAAAAGGCATGATTGTACACCTAAGCAGGCAATTGAACCTGTAAGGTTTTCTTTAGGATGTCATATTCCTTCCATCTCTTGGGAAAAAAGTCATAAACCAACTCTGGAAGGACTTTCTAATCACTGCATGTGGGGGTCTGCTGGTTTTCATTGCACTACCTTTTGTCAAAGGGAATTTTTCAGCCTTAGGACACTGTCTTTTTGGGTCTTAATTAATACCGTGCACAGGTGCCATGCAGGATCATCACAGTAAATCACACAAAGGTTTATGAGTCTCTGAAGGACTGTTATTAAAGACAGTCACATCACAAAGCAAAAGGCTATAAAAATGAGACTGTCACACACTACCCATTTTTGTTGGGGCTTTTCAGGTCGTCAATCTTTCCTTCTACAGAAGGAATCAAATTTATTTAACAAGAGGCCCAAGGTTTAAAAAAAAATGTGGAGACAGACAAAAATGCCTGAAAAGACTGTCTCACTAACACTTTCCTATGATGTACACTGCAAAGAGTGCTCTTGATGAACAGAAAACAGTCCTCATACTCCTGTTGTATTTTTGCACTTACAGCTTGGATGATAACAGTACCAGAGTCCAAACACCAGCCTCTGAAATCCCCCAGGTTGGCACCAGAAGTTGCAAGGGACTGGTGAGTAAAATGTAAAGGCAATGGCACTCTCTGTGGCTGAGAAAGAACCACCCCTCCTTTTCTCTGACTGCACATAGGAATTCCAAGAAGCTTCACAGCTTACAGTGCATACTTTCATATGGTCACACAACTACAGAAAATATTCAGTATGGCAATTTCTTCAAAACCAACAGTCCACTCCCTGCTAGCACTGCAGCTTGACAAACTCCTCCAAAAAGACTGTATCAGATATTGCAAGATCTTACATATTTAAAGAACTAAATCATACTTCCCCTGTTGTTGGAAGAAGATGTAGTAGGAGGATGCTCACTGCATGCTCTTGGGAAACCACAAGGATCAGGGAATCAGTCTCTCTAGGCTGCTCTGAACACCTCTATAAATTCTCGAGGGGAAAAAAAGCAACAAACATCTTTAGTTTTCTCTAGGTACCATTTCAGGTGTTCTGTTCTCAAAGGATATTTTTCATTCTGCTAAGAAATTGTGTCCTTGAAATCAAGCTAACAGATTCTCCATGCAGTGGGAATTCCTGTTTGAGCACACTCCAAACAGTACTAATGCAGTAACACCAGAGGATGCTTAGAAGACTGAAACAAAGAAAGGCCAATGATGATAATAACAACCACCAAGAAAATCCACCCTCAAAATGTGTCCTTGTAAGCAGAAGCAACATTTGTAGCAACACACCAAAAGTTCAACTACCCCAGTTACCTGTACCCAGAAGCAGTGAGCAGAAAACATATAGAGAAAACAGCATGAACTTGTTAATAATTTAAAATGTTTTAATTTGCGCTGAAAAAACTTAAATGTAAGTAGTGAAGGCCTAATCTATGTTTGGATTTGTTCTGCTTCAATGGTTCTCTAACACTCATGTAACCATTGCATGCTGCCAAGGATACATTTTTAAGTCATACAATCATTTAGGTTGAAAAAGACCTACAAGATGGCTTAGTCCAGATAAATATGCCAAAGTGGAGATCACCAATTGAAAAAAAGTCTCTATGGAAGATGCTTCCTAAAAGTAGAAAAGGCATAATTGGTTTGCCAAGGTCATGTTAGAGATTTATGATCTATTAAGAAATCAAGCATTTTTCCTTAGGTAATCTTAGACTGCACTGATTGCCAAGTCATGTTTCCTTTTCACCCATAACATAATAGTGAGGTACAGAACCATAAACAGGAACAGTGCAACATGATCACACTCATGAAAAGGAGCATGAGGATGAAAACCTCTTGACTTCTGCCAGAAGGAAAGGAACAATAAACTAACAAGGAAGCAAGAAAGCATTAGCAATTCAGGTATTGCAGGCTTTCCTTGGCTTGGGTTCTTCAGGTGTTTATAAACTAGACACTACATCAACAACAACAAAAAAACAAACCCAAACCAAAGAACTACCTCTGAATATCTGCCAGACTCATAATATGGACTCAAACAATTGTCTCTGCTCATCCTGAGAAAGTAGAGAAGGTAAATCAATAGGCAGAAAAGGTTTTAAGACAGTGTCATGAAACATGAGCAAGAGAAAAGAAAGCTCACTTTCTAGATCAGAAAAAAAATTCTCACTGTACAGAGGCATAGTGGTGTAAGAGCATAATAAAACAAAACACAGCTGAGTTTTCATCAGCTAATATTAGCATACCAGAAAAGAAAAGCTTCTCAGGAAAGGTTTTCTATTTGCTGGCCATACAGTTAAAAGAAAGTTGTAAGAATTACTAAAGGAAAAACAAACTGTCAAAAACCTCAAAGACAAATGAAAATGAAAACAGACAAACCATCAAGGACTTTGAGGGAAAGGTCTGGGATTTCTTTTTTTCAGTAGATACCATGTTTTAATCATCATTTCAGGAGAACCCCAAATTTTGGCAAGTTGTATACTGAGTTCATGGAGCAAAAGTAAAGACGTGTACTGCTAAGGAAATTTTGGCAGAACAACACCCAGGTATTTATAACCAACACACTCAAGATCTGGAAGCAAACTGTCACTGAAGTAGAAGATGCAAAATTCCATCTCTGCAATAGACTTCCATTTCTGTGAGTCTCAAATATTTTTCCCTACAATGAAGACCACAAGTATTTAATCCAGTGCTCAGTGTCTAAAAATTAAGTTGTTGAAAGGCACCTTTTCTCAAATTGAAAGGTTACCTTTTTTTCAGGAGGTCCTGCATTTTCATCAAACAAAAATTTACTTTCAGAATGTATTAGCAGGGAGTTTCCAGGTAAAACCATAACAAATACCACACAGACTTTAGCCTTTATGTTTTTCTGCTGCCCCATGTTCAAGTGTACACCACTAATCAAACACAAAACCATGCTTTTGCGATTTCTGGAAAATAAATGAACCCATCATATTCTAGCAATCTACTTGTGCAGGTGGGTAACAGGATAGGGTTGCAGAGATGCCCAGGACAGCCTGACAAACAGAAAAGTTTTTATAAACAGGTGTTGGCTGGATTATTTTCTTTTCATGATATACCAAATGACGGAGAGTTTTGCCAAAATTAAGGCAGCCTGTTTCGTAAATCGCACCTTCTAGAGTCCAAACTGTGAACAGTCCTACTCCACATAGAGGCATTAATCTCAAAGGGTTTGGAAGGAAAAAATTCTGCAGTTGGGAGAAGTATCTATATTTTCAGATCTAATCTTAGTGCAGCTGTTTTGCAAGACTTTTTCTACTTTTTACTCTTGCTTCCTAAATTATCTCATAGAAGAGACTTTCCTTTGCATGCCTCATTGATACACCATATTTTATTTACCTAAACACATAGGAAACCAGCACACCACCATTACTAGAAGATCAAACTCTTCCTTTTCTTCTGAAAAAGCTATTTGGTGAAGTGACAAAATACCAATTGTACAATCACACTACCTCAAAGCAAATAAGCAAGTCCAGGTCTTCCTCAATGATAATCTACTCAACCAAAGACTACACGCTAATTAGGAAGAAATAAATGTGTTCTAAAGAGACTTGATCTAAATGGCCAATTAAATGTAACCTGAGCTTATGATTTTCTCAAAACCAGGAAAAATTGTTTTATCAGCTTGATTCACCTTCACAGTCCTTTTTCTGCTTTGAGTTCTGGCCAGAGATGAGAAACCAAAGCCATAAAAATGCCATAAAGGGGGCAAAATGCTGTTCTTGCTAAATTTATAATACACAAAGGGTTCATTATCTCAATCACCCTCATCCTCTGAATGACCAGTCTCTACCAGGCCATACCAACCTTCTCTCTAATTCTAATTTCTCTTAATTGAGGGAAAGCTCTGGGATAAATCATGAAGCTATAGCTCCAAGGCTCCCTCTAAGATGTTTAAGTGTGGGAAGACAAAGAAGAAAATGGTTCTAGTACTTTCTGATGGCTTTTTAAAGCAATTTAAAAGCATTGAATGGTCTCTATTACCAAATCCTAAGGAGCAAAGCACAGGAGCTACAGCTCTATTTTCCTCTCTTTGGGTAAGGGACAAGATGTTAAAAGAGTGATTGGGCACACCTCACTCTAAGGGCATTAGGAAATGCCAACACCTCTCCTATGGAAATTAGCGTAGCGGCAGATTGCTTAGAAAGCAAAGACCAAACATCTTGATGTTTTAAGTCTATAGAGACCAGGAACTCATAAGATCTGCTACCCTGAGAACTTTGCTCACTGAACCAAGAAATGCTATTACAAAAGAAGAAAACAACACAAAAAAACCTTTACACCTTGGTTTGAAAAGTTTTTCCCGTAACAAATCTTGTCTTTTCCTTCCATAAATCCTTCTGTTGCTGAACATCCTCACTGCTCAAACTTGCTCCCTTTACCAACGAGGACTTCTCCAATATAAACTTCTAGTCTCACCCTGGATAGTGTCAGACCTAGACAGGATTTTTCTGTTTCATCTCCACAGTATAATTCCAGCTGGCAAAACTTTCAACCAGGCACAATCACAATTCTGCCAGCTCAGCATGACACTATTTTTTCCTCTGTCTGGAAAAGCTGGTAATACACCAGAAACTGGATTGATGCAAAATAGACCAAATCCCAGCATAAAGAAATAGCAAACATTAATTAGATCACAACAGCTTAAATGTTCTTTTTACCAGACTGTAAATTTGTTCATAATTTGATTTATTACAATTTGTTGAGGGAAAATTCAGTTGTTGTGTTCAATCAACCTTAGATGGTCAATTGCTATTAGCTCACATTTCCCTTCAATGTTGTCTGCTATTCTATTTGAATTGTCTTCAAATTAAATATACCTAATAAAATGTCTGCTTGTAAAAAAAGACATCCAAACCCAAATATTGTCATACAAAAAAATTATATTATATATTTATATATTCACAAATGCCTGTCATACAAAAGTTAAACACATTTAATAAAATCTGCTTGCAAAAAAAACCCAAAAAACACAAAGGCCATCCAACCCCAAATACTACTAGAAATATAAAATAAACAAGCCAAACTGTTTCAAGATAAAACAGCCTGGGAATCATAACTGCATGAATCCCATAAGGGGATTTGAGGTTTAAGAAATATAGAACACATGTTCGGGGACCTAGGTGCCCATCAGATCACTTACATGACAGGAAATAGGAACTATGGAGATCAGATTCTGATGCTAAATGCTGCTATCCTAGTCACTGAAAAGTTGAAGAACTTATAAGATCTCCATAGGCTTTCCTTAAAGGGATACACTTGTCTAATTGCTTGCAGTAAAATCTAGGATCATTTGTTTCCATCTTTAGATGTTTTTGTGCAGAAGAAACAAAAATAACTTCCGTCCCAAACAAAAAAAAAAGGTGATGATATCATTCTATACATGTGGTAAATTACTGATGTCACAAACACATTTCCTAAGAGTTTTTTGCCATTCTTCAGTGCTTAATTAGTGAGGATTTGTCAAGAAATAAAAAACTTGTAAAAAATCTGATGAGTTCTATGTTCATCCCCAGAAACCAGAAACATCCCACTGGCTAAAACCTAGGATTTTTTTGTGTTTCACAAAACATTTCACATTCTTAACACCAATTTTATGCAGACTCCCTGCAAACCAAAAAGCAACACTGTGAATTTAAATAGCCCTGGAAGTGATTATTACTTTTTTAATTGCTGTTCCACAGCTGGAAATCTTACCAAGGTCACCTTGGTAAAATTATACAAGTGACTGACAAGAAAAACAGAAGGAGCTAACTACAATAACTCCAAAAAATACCCCACCCTGAGTAATCTCAATTAAATATCTCAATATACTGGAGATACTTAACATAGCAACAGGCTTCAGGTACTCAGAAGACAGAAAAACAACATAGTCTGAGGGGAGAGACTCAACACAATAGGAACTGGCAGGTGATACCAGCTTCATTAAAGAAGCAGCTAATTTGAATTCAAGTGTCATAGTAATGAAACTATCCCCAAAACCACAGTCAGTAGCTCCAGTAAGGTTTTTACAGAACTTTCTAACCTCGAAGTTTTGCAGTTTGACTCATTTCAAAGCTGTACATTGACTTTCTAATAATTTCCTTCTGTAAGAACATACCATACAGAGACAAAAGCAGAAAAAAGATAAAATGCAGAATTTAAGTGAACTTTTTTTACTGCATTGTCATTGCATTTCCTTGGAGTACTGGCAGCATGATGCTTCCCAGTGCAAACGAGTTTTAAATGTACTACAGAAAGTAACATGTTATATCCATACAGAAAGATAACTTATTTTTTTTCCTCATAAATCATACAAAAACAGCACTGTTAATTAAAAAACAATTCCTTAAAAGTTGAAGGCTTGAAGGACACTGAGTGCAAATGTTATGTGCCCTAAGCACAGCTACTGAGTGGCAGGTCTGGAGCTGGCCAAACATGCATACAGTAAGCCAACATATTTGTTTCAGTGAAGAGACCCACAGTTCGGGCTCTGGATAATCCTGAATCTCACAATGGGGTTGTTCTGCACATTCTGGATGCATATTTATCACCCCTTAAGGATCCCCTAAAGTCAGTGCCAGTCTTTGCTCTTAACTCAATGAGACATTGGCTAGGGCTGTGGGGCTCATCTGTTTGTAAGCAGCTCTAGGACTTTGGTAATAAGAACAGAACTTGAAAGCTCATTGTGGATGGATAAAAGCATTTTAGGCATTTGATAGCACAAATGCTACCCCATAGTTCTGCACTGTGTCTCTCCTTCCACTGGGGTTATCATATGATTATTATTATTAGGAAAATTAAGTCCCATCTCTAAAACAGATCAGGGTCCAAGCAGGCTGTTATGATGAACCTTCCACAGTCAAAAGAATCAGGAAAAAGGTGAATCATTCTTTGGATTTCACATACTATATATCAGACAAGAGCATATGAAAAATACATGTATCATTGCTCTGAAGAACCCTTTGCTGTGTGCCATGATTCAAAAAAGAGCTAGTTTCATCCAACCCAACTTCTTGCTTTTCCATTCAGTTTCATCACTGACTTGAACACAGTTCAAGAAAGGGCCATGCTTATCTTTGAATTCAGAGCCAAAACTGCTCTGTCTGGAAGTCCTACTGCTCCAGAGCAAGTGTGCCTTGCTCACAACATGTATATTCAGTTCATGTATCTTATTTATTCACTTGTTATTCTCTGCTGTTTTGACCCTTATTGCTCTCTGGGGGCACCGAATGTACTTGCAAGAGAAAATAAGTTTCCACAAGAAAGGCAGCAGCACCTCTGGGTTTCTAAGACTCTGACAAAGAATTTAAACTTACCTGAATAAGATGTCTAGTGAATTTTGTTACAAATGGAATGAAACTGTTCACGTTCATTCCTGCTGAAATACAGGTCTAATTTAAAAATGGGACCAGCCTGATTTTTGGATCATCAGGGTTGTTTAGAAGAAGCCTCCTTTATACTTCTCACTGCAAATCAAGCATTGATTTCCTTCCTTCTCTAATTTTTTTGCCTCCCTCTGAAAGTTACTTATAATCAAAACAATAAGTAAAACTCCATAACTCTGGTCTCAGTCAAAAAATCAGAGGGAAGAAAGGCAGTGGGAAACCCAAGTCCTTGGTGAGACTGAAATTTCTCAGCAATTTCCCAACAGTAACTGACAGCTAAGAACAAGTAGTCAGTGACATTTGGAAAATAACCTGATTCAACTTCACAAACCATCCAGCTTTGCAGCCTACCATTTAAAGCCTGTTGAAGCCAGTGGGATCTAGCTGGATTAATGGAAGACATTTAAATCTCACATGAGATTAGCTTTTCTTATTTTGCAGTTCCACAAACACTAAGGCAGCAGCTTCTCTGATCCATGCAATAGGCATGCCTTGTAAAGGGGTGTTGGTCTTTTCCAAATTAATAAGTAGCAGGATGAGAGGAAGTGGCCTCAAGTTGCACCAGGGAAAGTTTAGTTTAGCTATTAGAAAAAATTTCTCCAGAGTCACCATCCCTGGAGGTATTTAAAAGACATGGAGATGTGACACTTGGGGGTGTGGTTTAGTGATGGACTTGGCACCGTTAGGTTTGCAGTTGGACTCAGGGACCTAAAGGGTCTCTTCTAACTTGAATGATTCCATGGTAACAGATTGAGCCAACTGCCTGACACTCCTTTTACACTATTTTTCAAAGAGCTTTTTCACAACTCACACTCTCTTCTGAAGGGGCTCTTTTCACTGATGGGGAGCACCCTGAGAACAACATGGCTCATCATGCTATTCACAGGCAGGGCCAGCATGCCGTGTCAGGTTGATTTTGCTCTGTGAAGCTCAGCTCCAGCCTCCTAAGGCCAAATGGGGAGTGCTTCACTTCAGGATTTGGCCCTGTCCCAGCTGTGGAAGCCAGGACTCAGTGACAGTATCTATGCCACCAAAGCAAACAAAGAGAGCCCTACCACAGGCACAGAACCATCTAAACACTGCAGCTGTTGGAATTCTTTGGGCATGGATTTGGCCAGGCCAGTTAGAATTGTGCCAGATACAGTCAGTACACAAGTAGGGCATTATCAGGACCTGGTGGTAGATTTAATGAGGCCATCCAATATGGTGAGAGAGGAAGATCAAGCAAACTGAACTGAGACATGACCCTCCTCTTCACTTTCATTCCCAGGGACTACACCCCAGCCTAGTTTACTTAATAACAGGGACAGAAAATTGCACAGTCAGCTGTTCCAAATTTTGGCCCCAAGACTCCAGGTCTGAAAAAAGAAAAAAAGCCCAAGAAATGGGTTTGAAGTCATAACTGTTACAGCTCCTGTTCATAATTATGCACCAATAGAGCACCAAATGCCTTGCTGGGATGGACCTAGCCATCCAAAAATGCTGCCATATAAGTGGGGTTTATGGCACTTCTCCATGGTCTGCTGCAGTCTGAGTTGACTGTAGTCACCCAGCTTCCTCATACCAGTGTATGAGATCATACCAGAGATCTGCTCTTTGTGCAGATCTGGGCAGCAGTCTGGGGGAAACTGTGTTCTGCCCTCACTGTCATGTGGTAGGGAAGAGCCAGCTGCAACCCAGAAGCCTCCCATTCCTGGTGGAGCCAAGGTGTCAGGCATTTCCTAAGGCAACTGGGAGGTCCAAGAACCACACTGAGACATTTTGCTGCCTCTGCCCACAGCCCTGAACAATGAGATCTCTGCAGCCAGCTCTAATTCATCCCCTCATCTTACAGATCCTCCCAAGCAGCACACTCTGCTGCAGCAATAGCAGGGCCCATGAGCATTTCTGACCAATGTTCATTTTTCTTCAGAAAGATGCTGGAGCATAAACATGATTCAACATGAACAGCCTTTCCTTTCCACAAAGAGGCATTTAGCTAGGCTTGGCAGAGGGAGGTAAGCCTCCGGGAAGACATTATCCTGACAGCAAACACTGGTGACTGGCTTTGTGTGTATGTATGTGTGTGTTTGGCAGACTCTGGATGCTAAATAAATATGGGTTATTAATAAAGTGCTAGCTGGAGATGGAAAATAAGATCGAATGCTTCATCTTCCAAGAGCTGTTTCAGGATCTTAGGGGGGAAATAAAGAACTAAGACAATGGAAAATGGAGAGCCACAGGGGAAGAAATGGGGTGGAGAAGGGAATTCAATAAAGAGGAAAATAGCAACAAGGAGGCAGTAAATTTGGTTGGTTGTAAAAGAGGCTCAAGCAAAAAAAAGTTACAAAATAGCACTGGTATAAACAAAATGTCAACCACCTCTTGCCCCGCTGTGATTCAAAACAAGATATGAAAACATTGGCCAAGAACATTTGTGAGAAACTGGAGAATGAGCAAGAAACAAGCCAATAACCTGAAAAGGAAGAAAGGAAATGCAAGAAAGCCAGGCAGAACGTGCCCAGAGAAGGAGTCCTCACAACTCAGAGAGGCTTAGAAGCGCTGCAGGACTCCACAGAAGGGACATGAGCCCCAGAAGGGGTCTGCTCCTGCCTTCACCCCATTCACATTCTGCTCAGCCCAACCATGGGTTTCACCTTCCCTTCTGTGCCCCAAGTTACACGTCTGTGCTTGGGAGACAGGTTGCCAGCAGGTTTTCCTTTTAGTTTGCCATTTTTATGACCATTTTTATTTTTAGTCTAACTCACATACTGCACATACCTTGGAACAACATCATCCCTCCTAGGAACTAACCACAGCATGCTTACTTCTGTGGCAGTGCTGTACTGTCACACACTGACACTACGATAACCTAACTCTGCAAATTTCTAATAAAAGCATTTAGTACTACAACAATCCTTAAACTTAGACTGCATGGAGTTTAGCCTAACAAGTCATTACATTTTTTACTTCTTAATTAACACTGTGGCTACTTTTCTGGATCACCACATGGCAAACTGCTATATTTATCTTTACATAGGTATAATTCATTTATTTTTGCCAAGCAACAAAGCACTTCATTAATTAGGTCTCTTGGGCCTAGTTCTCTTCTACTTGTGCTACAATAATCCTACAGCTGTCATACAATTAATAAAGGCTATGGCTCAGAGTTACTGTCATATTGTTGACCATAGCTATAGAGTGTTCCAAACTTGGCTGCTTAGATTTAATGGTCCCACAGTGAGCAGTCTTGATTTCAGAGACAGCATCTACAGCTCTCCTGGTTTTCATGGCAGACATAAGTAATACAGAATCTGGACCATTTACATTCCTTTTATGTAAAAGTGGAGACCATTACCTCCTAGGGCTCCTGAAGCCTAACCTGTAGCTATTTATTAAATTCTCCATATTCTTTCTTCCAGTTAACCATAACTCACAAAAACCCTTGTTTTTCTGAAAAACATATTGTCATTAGGTTTTGATTTAACTCATGCAGGCTTTGATGTATCACCTCTGTTCTTCTAGAATAGATAGGGACTGAAACAATCCTTCAATAGAATGGCATCAGAAAAAGACTTCATCGTAAAATAAACCTATTAATTCCACACATCCTTTTTCACACATGACTCAATGCACATGTTACATAGGTGGACTCAGTGCCTCATTTTGCAGAAATCCATACATGATGCCTCAAAGAACACTGATCCAAAGGGCTACAGAAAACAGAACAACTTATATGCACATGCACATGGAGGCCAGGATGTGTGGGATGCCACGTTCTTTGCTTCACAGACCTAGGCCAGCTGTGTTTGTGAGTCAGGGAGATGCCACAAACCTATGTCAACTATCAGAATTCAAACTATTCACTGCCACCCAGCAAAGATGTAGGGTATAAAAAGTCTAAAAGGTAGGGCAGTAGGAAACCTTCCTACTGCCAACCTCACTCTGGAGCACTCTTACCAGCAAGGGATTATTGAAAAACTGTTCACACTCCAACAAGTGCTCTTCAGACAGAGAGAATGTATTATTCCTTTGCCTTCCCATGCACAGCAGGAATACATGATACCCCTGTAAGGACAGCACAAAACAGGGCCCTTCTCAAGTGGCTCTCAACCTTAGATCTCATTTAAGCACTCATTTCTACCCCCATTACTGATGTTATCTTCTCAGGTATGGGACCATAGCATGAAAAATTATGATTTAATTTTTCAAGTATTGTATGATGCAGCATGTACTTCATTGCTCTTATTTTAAAATATATTAGTGGATGCTTATAGTAGGTTTGTGGAGAAATATCAGCTGATTTTACAGAACAACATGAATTTGTATATATTTTGATAAATACATTACCTGAAATAAAATATACTAATAAGGCAAGCATTCATTATCCCTTGCCAGCTAATTAGGTGGTCATTTGTATTTTCAACTAGTTGTGTATACTATTCATCACTCAGAAATCAGTCTTATGCATAACAATTCTGTTTGAAATTACATCAAAAGTCTGAAATCAAGGCATTGTTGCACACAGTGTGAAGGCAACAATGACTATTCTCTTTTGTTTTATTATTCAAGTAAAGAATTTCCAAGAAAAATGCCACTGGAGGCTAAAACACTATTAGAGATGTCTAGCATACAAAAAGCTCAATTCTGTGAACACTAAACAAGGCGATCTGAAAAAATAACTGTTAGCTGCAGAACTCATTTCAATCTTTCAGGCAAAACACTTGAAATACCTTTTCCACAAAAAACCCAAACTCTCATTGACAGAGGATCTCTTCTGCAAGTTTTACTTTCAGTTCTTTCCTTTGTCCAACATAAAGACAATTTCTCTCTTCAACACACAACAAAAGAATAGCTCCAAGCTTATGAAACTGAAAAAAGAATCTCCCCCTCCTCTCAATTAAATACAAGTGTACTTCAGCAACACTACATATAAATATTTTTGAGCCCCTCTTGTAAGTGGCATGAAAGATTGCAGCTAGTGTTTGTGCAACAGCTTTCCCTTCCTTGGCCCCTTTTCCCTGGGGTCATCTGTGTTTACAAATAGGTGAAAGAAGTGACCATTGCAGCTTAGAGAGCCACATCAGCAGCCTAGTCACTCACCATGCTCCTGCAGGTGCTTTTCCTTGGTGTCCCCCTCTTGTTTTCAGGGCAGCAGGAGGAGGACATTCCCTCTTTTTCTCTACTTGTGCTGGTTTGCTCTCCAGGAAGGCAAAGAAGGCTTTTATATGTATTTCTCCAACCCAGCACAGGCAGCAGAGCCCTGCTATTCTGCAAAGTCCAGGCCACAGCAGTCTGGGGCAGGAAGGGCGAGTGTGGAGTTTCCTAAGCCACCACCCTGCTGAGCTACTTGCACTCCTGAACAGAGCTAAGGGTAAACACACCAAGTGAAGGGCCTGAGCCACTCCTGCTGGCAAGAAATTCTGCTGCAAAGGGATTATTCACCTGAGTACAGACTGCCGTGACACAGGGCTTGCAAAGGGAGGAACTGTGTGAGACCACCATGCACGTCACACACAGCCATTCTCAATTACCCTCACACCTGAGGACATGCTGCTGCCATCACCAAAATCTGTTTTCACTTCAGGCATTTAATGTTACACTCTTCCTGCCAAACAGCTCCTGCAGCCTAGGGATGAAATCCACTTTCTCCTCTCCTTTTTTTGTTTGTTGGTTTTTAAAATTAATCTGGTTACTGGCAAAGGCACACACAGAGTGATATGCAAGGAAAAATTAAGAAGATAGCTGATGAATCCCAAGACATCTTTCTTCCAGGTATTCCACCTCAAATTTCATCAACTTTGGAGCAGATGCTGCCTGCAGTGGAGAGCAAATCTTCAGATGATTCATGACTGGGGATTTCTAGCTGCCACTGCTTGTCACCACATTGCTCAGAGAAGCTTATAAGCTTGCTGAAGGCAATAAATAGCTTCCTAAACCCTGCTCATTCATATAGTTTCTACTCTGGAAGTATGTCTGGTAGTATGAAAGAACAGAAAGCTTTCCAGCCAACAGAATTTAAAAAAAGAAAATTTTCTCTACACTTTAGCAAAATAATTTTGCAATTGGAATTCAAAATGTCTACCAAAGGTGAAAAACTTGGCAGTTGCTCAAAAGGATTCCCTGACTGGGAGAGGGTTGGATTTGTTTCTCAAATCCATGCTGCCTTACATGCTGTGGCCCAACACTGTACTTACCCAGCAGTGTTGTTTCCTTGTAATAAGTCTTGAGTTTAAAAGTCTCTGCCTTTGTCAGGGAAGAAAACATAGCTTGACAGAGAAATCTGGGGATAGGTTCATGGAAGAGGAATCCTGCATGGCACAGAAGCTTCAGCCCGGCTAAATGCTAGGTCCAGGCTCCCCAAAGCACATCTGTCCACAGGGTTTACTCATCCAGACAACACACAGGAGACCAGGAATGAAGGGCAGTGGTAGAAACACAGTCATGCTGAGTGGTCCCCTTGGATGAGAGACTCTTTGAGAGTGATCCTTGGAAAAAATAAGAAGCCCCTAGCCCAGAACAGCTATCAAGTTCATTGCTTGGCATATCTCAGGAATCTGATCCAAAGCAACTGGTGGAGCCAAGTGAACCAGCTGCCTTTGAAAAGAACTTTTATTTCAATCCCCTTGGGGAAAAATATGTTCATCCCCTTAATACTGATCTCAGTAGTCAACTGCAAGTGTAACTGTTCCTGCTTATTCTTCCCCATTCCTACATATATACTGAAACCTTTACAAACCAGTGGGTTCTCTCTACTGATGGGAATATTCACACTATGAAACATATCTCACAAAAGAAGGTTGAGCATGAGAAGCAGAGGAATAGCAGCACCTCAAAACATTTTTCCTGGGAAGAAGAGCATAAGCTGTATTTAGGCTCAGCATGAAGCTGTATCTCAGAGTACAGAACATCTTGGGAATACAAAGACCATCTGTTTAAACCCAGTCAGAAGTCAGAGCAGGCACAAAGGCCAGGCTTTCCTACCAGCATTATAAAAACCTAAGCCTGTGCTCAGGACTCTTTTAAATGCAAAATATTAGCTAAAACATGATGGCAACATTGATCTTCTCTATACCTTCAATCAGCTAACAGAGGTCAATTCTTTTACCTGCAGTATTTTCAGTACCAAAATGACAGCCTCCCTTCCCTAATCCTGGATACTGGTACACTTAATCTCTGAGCCCATCAAAATATCTCACAGCCACATTCTCTCTCCATATTCTCCTCTTTGCTGGGTGACCTACAAGTTCCCAACCTGACTCTGGCCTGCAGAAACTTATCAGGACTAGCTCCTCTGTACTCCTAAACACAACAATGCAGTTTGTTGAAGTCCTTATCTGTGTGCCACCTATCCTTCTGCTCTAAGGAAACAGCTTCTCTAAACTTCTGCCCAGGCTTCTGACAGCAAGCATCTCACAAAAGCAGGTCACTGGATCTCTGCCATAGCAACTTCCCATGAGAATGTGCACCCAAAATGTTGGATGCAAAGTAACACCTTGTGACCTCTGAGGCAGTGCCTGAGCAGTATTATCAGAAGGATGGTACCACTGCTTACTGTGCCAGCAAGTATGTCATTCAACAAAGACTCAGCAGAAGAGTCTGCCAAGTACACCCACTCTCAGAGCAACACTGCCAGTACTTTGTACAAGAGATTAGATAAATTGAAAAGAGTGCATTTACTTCATGTGCTTCCTATCTCAATCTCTGGGCTTATATCTGCATTATCTGATTAAGTGACTGTTAAATAACCCAAGCTGCCAATATAGGCTCAGGAAAACTCTTTATCTTGATGTGTTGAAGTAATCGCCAAATATGAATTTCAACAATGAAGAGCATTATTCAAGGCATAAATGAATCACTGTACTAAATCAAATCTACTTACATCTGATAATGTAAAAAGGGAAAAATACTTCAAAGGAAGATGCAAACTCTCTCACATATTGTCTCTTCTTAGTGATAGTCAAAGCAGGTAAAAGAGCTCACGGCACCACTGTCCATGCTACCAATGAGGGAAAAAAAACTATAAGCAAAGGGAAAAGGTTTGTAAGCAGGAAAAATAGTTAGACCACCTCAACCACTGCCAACCAGTTGTTTTCTCCACATAGGGAGAGCAAATCTTTGAATGTCACATCATTTTCCAGCACAGACAGGGAGAGGAAACAACTCAAACCCTCCTTAAGAATACGAAAAATATCTCCAGAACGCAAGTTAAAATATTCTTATTACTCATACAAATGCAATTCCCTTTGAAGTAGCATGAAATGATGATAAAACAGTATTAAAATATTAATGGGGCACTAATCTGGTAAACAGTTTCATTAGGAGAAAACAGCATTCATGGGAAAAAAGCATTTCTTCTTATTGCTCATTCTGAAAGGAATTGGAAGCACAGCTGAACAACTGGCTTTGAAAACATTTGTTCCACACCTAGCCCTGAGTCTCCACCTGCAGAGACATGGGAAAGCATTTGTTCTGTTTGTGAAATCAGAGTGAGGCTTTTATCCACACATTTTGGCAATGATCTCTGGTTATATAATGATTCCCATATGCCCATCACATCTGAACAAGAGCAAAACAGCATGGTAACAACTGGTTCTGTTTACCTTATGATTTAGCCTTACATTTGGGGTTGTTTGGTGGGGTTGTTTTTCAGGGGCAAGTGAATGCTTTTCAAAGTACCTTCCACTCTCTGACACCAAAATCAAAGCCACTGCCAGTGGGAAAGATCTGGATTCATTAACAAAAAAAAAAAAAAAAAAAAAAAAAAGGCCAGAACAGCATGAACAGAATGCTGGTTAATATAGAAAGAACTGGCAGTTACACCAATGTTTACAGTGGTCTGACATATCTCATGGTAAGGCTTGGTTTTCAGTTACTCACAGCACTGCCAAATTAACTGGTTGACCAGCAATTTCCTTTGCTAGGTGTCTGCCCCAGGCTGGGAATTTTTTGTTTTGTTTTTCTTGGGAACGGGGCTTCAGAGAAAAGAAAACCTGCTCCATTGTTTCTGAAAGTTGGAAACATTTTATTACAAACCCCACAGCGGTTTCTTTTGAAAAATCAATAAGCAAATCAGATTTGAACAACTTTCTGACTGAGCAGCAAGGTTGCAGAACTGGACCTCACAATTTTGCAGTACTAGTTCTGAAGATAAGAAGTTTTAATTGATGCCACAGAAAAATTATGCTGTCATTTAACATACTGGGTTGAGTCTTACAGAAATTCAGCAACATATTGAGCTGTTCATCCAGCATTCATCACTGCCCTGCAGAGTTGTATTCTATAGTGCTATAAATAATCATAGTAAACAAAGCTAAGGAAGTGACACATGAACACCCTTTGAGTTAAGCACTCAAAATCTAAACAGTGCAACTTTAAGCTTCTTAATGTAACCTTGACAAGGCCCTTTTGTGACACTGCCTCTACCATACAAGGTATGCATACTATTACAGCTAATTTCTGTTCTCTGGGACTTCTGAGAGCACCACGGGCAATGTTTGCCACTGTGGCAAGCACTGAGGACTTCAGTAAACCAGGCTTTAGGAAAGAGCAGGAGCTTTAAGGACTACAGCTCAATCCCACCACAACAGCTTAGGCCTAGAAATACACTCTTTTCAAACTTTCCCAAAACAAAATCTTTCCTTTTGATTTTTCCCCAAGTAAAATTATAACCTAAATGGCTCTATCTCAGCAAGAAACTACTTTGATTCTCAGCACAAATAAGCACAGAATTATGATTGTCCAGACACTGCAGAGCTGAGTGTAAAAGTAAAAGCATACCCAGGAGCAGAAAGCATTCCTGCACTATGTGGCTGGTGACCACAGAAGGAATGCTCAGGTAACTTGGCTGTGTCAAAGCAGGCAGAGGACAAAAAGGAGTGCCTCAGTTACTGCAAATATTGGCATTGTCACTCACTCAGAAGAGCCCTCAAAACATCTTTTTATAAAAATGCTCATTATACCACCCACCTCCCTAGATTAACTTGAGATGCCCAACAAAACAGATCACAATCCACAAAAGTTATAAAATATATTTTATGCAAAGCTGGTGAATCTGAACATAACAATATCCTAGGGCCAGGCAACATCAGTAGACTTCTGACATGGAAATGCCCAGTTGACCCTCTAATCAGCTCAGGCTGACAGAAGCTTCAAGGAATACTTAAAAGGCCAAATCAGCTCTACCATGTGGAGAAGTTCAAAGAACTGCCATGCTTTCTCCAGCTCCCATCCAGCTGGGACAGCCAGCCACAGCAGCAAGAGGTACTTTCCCCAGACTGAGCACATTTGGATGTGGCAATAAGCAGCAGCAATCAGACACAGCCACAAATGAATTCCCTTCCTGTGCTCTGCTCTTTTAACATCACTAGCAAAAATTTTGGAAATGATTACAAGTGTATGCAAAATGTTTAACACCTAATGGCACTCATCTCCTGCAGTTTTTACAGGAAGAAATAAAAAAAAGAGCCAAAATCTTCAATAATCTCTCTGAGAAAGCATCTTTCCAGTCTGAAAGGGGAAGATCATGTTGTCACTGGAAGCAAAACACATTTTCTGTTTTCATGCACTCCTAACACAGTTCTCAGTACTGCACATAGAGGAGCAGTTTGAATCCAGCATTGCTGGTGATGTGAATTAAGCAAACATTTTGGAGATTTTCATTTCTACCAAGCAAAGCCACTTAATTATGACAGCAGAGGTAATGAAGAAAAGAAAGGCCATTATCAGAAGGCTGAAATTTACTCAACTGGAGTCCACACCTGCACTGGAAAAATTCCAATGATTACAAATTGAGAGGGTTGTAAAGTCAATAGTAGAAAAAAAGCACAGGTGTAGGAAAAACAAAAAGAGAGACAAGCCTCACAAAAGTTACTCACTTAAGTGAAACAACCCTCTTCCACAAAGTTGACCAGCCAAACAAACCTGGTGATAGAGGGAAGAAGTGCTTTGCTAAAGGTAAGAGGTCCAGCCAGTGGCAGAAGAATGACTCTGGGACTTACATTTCCCAAATCAGTAATGCTTCCATCAAATCATATCCAGAGACAAGAACTAGAGCAATAGTTTGTACACTGCCTATTTCTATCATCTGCTGGAAAAGGTCTTGTATGTTATACCTGATTGATGTGTATACATACACAAGTATTTTTTTAGAGGTACATCAGCACCCACCTGCAGACCCAATATACTCCAGGAAGTATTGCTGCTCACTAGTCTCATATTGGGGAGGTCACCAAGAAACTGAAGGATTACAGGGTGGTGGTGAGGCACTCTGGATTGCAGGTGAGGCTTTTTTATCAATCCTCCCAACCAGAGGGCAGGGCCTTGAAAGGGCCAGTCAAATCAAGCAAGTAACAAATTAATATGGGACAGATGGCACAGCCAGGGGTTCAGCCATGGGACCTGCTTGGAGAAACCTGGCCTGGGAGGGGCTGATGAGATCTCCATGTGCCAGAGAACAGAACGAGCATCTTTGTTCATAGGCTTGCTCAGATGGTGAGGAGGGTTTTAAACTACAGTTGTGAGGAACTGAGCTTCAACCCATCCCACTCCTAAAAGTGTGATGCCTGTGACAGTGAAAGATGCCCAGAGCATGGAGATGGATCAGCAGGATCACCTGAAGCCCAGCACAAAGGAATTTCACCAGCTCCAGCTAGTAAGTCAGCTCCATGCAAGTCCCAATTTTAATGTCTCTATGCTAATGCATTTAGCATGGGGAATAAACATGTGGAGTTTGAGATATGTGCATACCTGTAGAACTATGGTCTCACTGGCATAATGGAGACATGGTAGGATGCCTCCTATGACTAGAGTGTTGGAATAAAGGGCTGTGGGCTCTTTAGGAAGGACAGGCAGAGGAGACAAAAAGGGTGTGTTGTCCTATGTGTCAACAACCAGCTGAAGTACATGGAATTTTACCTAGGGATGGCTTAGCAGACCAAGATTTGTGGGTCAGAATTAATGGGAGGGCAGGGACAAGAGACATATAGTGATGAGCCACTCACTCAGAAAGATTGAGCAATCACCTACAGACAGATAAGAGCAGCCTTATGTTCACCAGCCCTGGTCCTCCTGGAGTAGATCAACTCCTGGTTATCTGCTGGAGGGACAACATAGCAGGGCCTAAGTTCCTGGATGCATTGAAGGTTAAGTTCCCTGTTCAAGTGACAGAGAAACTAACAAGTTACAAAGCCTGGGAACAATTATGGTCACAAGTATACCATGTTAAATTAAGAACCAAAACAGCTCAACCAAAGCAGCATGAGTAAACATGGATGGAAGGCATTCAATGAGAGATGTGTCCTGTTTGACAGTGAATTCTCATACACACCAATGCATATGGTGAATTTTTCATTTTGGAAGAAATCTGCTGCCAAGAGACAAAGACAACCAAAAAGTAGTTACACTCAGAACTTTTCTTCCTGACCTTGGTACCACAAGCCAAGATACATATGAGGGCCAAGCAACAGAGGCAAGAAACTCTCAAAAAGGATCTTGTAATAGGATGAACTGATGCATCCTTAGCAGCTCAGAATACCTAAAAATCTGGCGCTTCAAATAAATACAACAACAGAACTGCCCATGTCCTTATTAAAATTAAACACACACTATACTTTAGGGAAATGAGGGTGCTAGAAGAGGTTAATACACATCCTTCAGTAGTCAGAGTGTTGTGACTCCTTAGCTGCAAAGGCAGATGGCAGATACCTGCCTCTTGTACAGTCAGCCCAAAGTATGTTCAGTGTACCTGAAAAGCCTCAAGTT
>WEIU01020361.1:389270-407634 GCA_013389925.1 Aegithalos caudatus
CCAAGCCACTAAGTATATAAAACACAAGTTAAAAACCAGCAGCTTACACAGGGACCATAGTCCTCTTCCCATTTAATTCCTGCATTCCCACTGGTAACAACTTGCCCACCACGGTAACAAGCACAAACCTTGCACGTCCCAGTGGCTGAAATGCTTAGGCATATGTTCTCAAACCATTTGGTATGATAAGTTAAGGAAGAACTACCAGATGATGTAATGACCACCCAGGCCTTTTCAAGGAGGGCAAAGTTTTAATATATTAGTATACAAAAAAATAGTACTGGCATACAGAAAACATTTTGAAGGGCATGGGGCATAAATATTGGTAAGCTAATAAATACATGCTGTCATTTAGTTAGATGACACATGGGCATTTCAGAANAGGGATGGAGCACCTCTTTCCTATAAGGAAAGGCTGAGACAATTGGGATTGTTCAGTTTAGAAAAGAGAAGGCTTCAGACTGCCTTATTTTCAGTCCTCTAGTACCTGAAGGGAACCTACAAGAAAGATGGAAACTGACCACTTACATGGGCATATAGTGACAGGACAAGGGGGAAGGGCTTAAAACTGAAAGTATGGGCTTAGATTTGATATTAAATTCTTGACTGTGAGGATGATGATGCAAAGGAAAAGGCAACCCAGGAAGTTGTGCATTCCCCGTCCCTGGATGCATTCAAAGCTAGGTTGCATGGGGCTATGAGCAACCTGGCTTAGTGAGAGGTAACCCTGTTCACAGCAGAGGAGTTGGAACTAGACCATCTTTAAGGTCTCTTCCAACCCAAATAATTCTATGATTCTGTGATTCACTTGCAATGCCAAAGTGGTCACATCACCCAAGTACTGTGCCAGATTTAGAGCCTTCTCACTCTTTCTCACTTGGTGGTGAGAAAGTGATATAGTGAAAACTCAGGAGTTTCATATAACATCAAGTATGATACTTAAAGATATTTCTTTTCCTTGCTTGCTCTTAAAATAAGTTTTTCACTGGATTAAGAACTATAGTTACAAGCCAGATGCATTTACTTCATTAACATAAATTTTTCCCATTGAGAGATGTACTAAAAAACACAGGGCTTCACTTTAAGTCTTTTTTTTTCCTTAGACAAAATCATGCCTGGAGAAATAATTCAACCACTGCATCATTGTATAGGGGTGTTACTTTTATTAAGAGATTTCTCAGAAGTCTGGTAACATTTATTGTTTAAAGATCATTCCTTTACATGCAAAGTGTATTAATTGCCTACTCCAGCTTCATCATGTTCAGAAAATTATAGCTGGGTAAAGTCCTCAGCTGCCAAAGCTCTTTTACAACAAAATGTTAGTTACTTTATTTTGTTGAGGGATGAAAGCTTAATTATTATGGATTTGTAACCCCCTGTTTGGCACTTTGGAACAGAATTTGTAGTATTTTTTTCAATCATCAGGGAGTCAAGCTGTGCTATACACTAGAGAGTAGCATTAAACAGGAAGAATCCTTCTGTAGGGCATGGAGAAGTAGAAAAGTCATAGTGGTCTCCCGTTCTTTCATTTCCTGCCTCTCACAAAACACATATAGAAGCTGGATGCACATTTTGCATTACACTCCCCATAAACATAAGTAGCTTGTTTTTACTGACTTAAGAGAGAAGTGGCAATTTATATCCACTCCATGTCTGAACCAAACAAGAATACTGAATACTACCTGTATTTTTACCCATTCTACAATGTTTTCCCTTCACCTATGTAAACATTCTCTATACAAACACAACAGCAAACACCCATATTCCTAAGGAGCCACTCATTTACTTCTTTTCCACTTCTCTTCATAGATCCATTAGTGATCAAGCAGAGTTTACCCATTATTAGCTGGACAATCTCAGTGGAATAGTGTTCTGAGTGATCATTCCATATATAAATCCTGACAAATTAGCTCTGGATGAAGCCATGGCTACTTTCTTTAAGATTTACTATAATCCTTAGGATATCTTCTTCATGTGTTTAGCATAAAACTCACCTTTCAATATAAGGACATTAAAGATGCAAGGAAGGAAAAAACCCTTGAAAATGAGCACATTGTATAATTTTGTTGTTTGGATTTCAAGAGAAGAACTTACATGCAAGCCACACACTACTGAAAAAATAATTTAAAAATCACTACTGGCCATGCTGTTTGCATTTCTGTCCTTTTTTTTCCTTTTCTGCACACTCTCAACAATCTCTTCCCCAGCTGACCACAAGACTGAGGATTTGGCCAAAAGGGTGAACACTGCTGCTTCAGAGACCCATGGAAGGTACAGTGTCACATCCAGGTAGCCTGGAAATACCAAAAAATACTTTGTATTACTTTGTACACCTCTTAACTGCATTTGCATAATCTGTAAACATTTTTGTAATCTTCAGTGCTAACTTCCTATGTATAGTCTTACTCTTATTAGCTGTTTTACTTCCTCCAAGGGGTTCTTCTCCTCCACATGGGAAAGATATATTATACTTTCAAATGCTGACCAGGGACAGAATACAGATGCCACCCGATGTAGATAAGGGAGCATTATTTCCTGTTACCTGCAGCTGCACAATTTCAACCCCAAAAAAGTCCTTGGCAAAAAGAGTAGGCAGGAGGCTTTTTCTTTACAAACTGAATTAACTCCAGAAAAAGGGGCCAAATGATATAAAATCAGGAATGACTGAATAACTTGCTCATTTTTAGCTGAAAATATTTAACACAGGTTCCTATCATTCCCTAGAGAGACTAATGAACCTCATTGTTAGGAAATCTTACTTGACATTTTCTTTAATTCTCTTTCAGCCTATTTCCATGAGTTACTTTGCCTCAGCACAGCCTAAAAAGCAATTCTTGACCTTTCCACCACATTAAACTCTTTAATTTCATTTTAGAAACACTTTTTCAGAGGCAGGTTGACCTCTGGCAAACATACACACACAGAGAGAGAATCAAACCTAAAAGCCAAACACAAATCATTTCAGTTGAAAGCACAGTCTGTGCCTGACTGTAGGTTCAAGCCATCAAGCCTCCATCCTCACCAACAGCACAGGTTCTTTGAGGAACCATGACCCTTTCTCACCTGGCAGCACTCTGGGGACTGTGTGGGGGTGGATTTGCAGAAGAAAACAGGAGGGTGAGTCAACTGCACAGCAAGATGGATTTCAATGGATGTATGAATTACTGGTTCAGGACTGCAGTGAGGATGCACACTCAAGTCTTTTGAAAAAGATGATACTTAACCATACCAAACACATTTTGTTTGAGAAAGCAATTAGATGGAAGAACTCCAAACTCCTATAATGAGCATCGTAGCTTGTAGCTCAGAACTATGAATCAGGTCATTTAGCTAAAAGGCAGCTGTGTGGAGTCACAAATGGACAGACCTGATCAGAAGAGCTATGTCTTCCCAACCAGCACAGGATTAACATCTGCAAAATCAGAGTCAGTCCCTTTCTATGAGTTCCTTTTCCTCCAGTCTTTTGTCCTTTCCTTGCAAGAGACAATTTATCGGGTTTGTTCCAGACCAAATAGAGCATTATGAACTATATCATTAGAGAGCAAGTACAGCACAAAAACATGACTTTCTCCTACAGGTACAATTTATAATGTATACACAAATAAAATTTCCTGGTACTCATACTTCAGAAAGCAAAGGTGAAAATCTTCACCATGGACAGCAACTCTGCTATTTTTAAATAACATTTTCTGTGATTCTACCTTAACTGAACCCTTTGCAAACTCCAGTTTTCACCAAGTCTATGCGTTCACTTCATTAATAAACAGTTTTATTTTAAAATATTCTTCTTTCCCTAGTACTCTCCCCTCAAACCATTAATATTTCAGGATGAAGACTGTATTTTTGTCACATATTTAGATATAGTGCCTGCTAAAAGGCATCATTGTCACACATCTCCTTTACAGTACTAAAAAACAAGCAGTGAAAAGCCTCATAGCTTTATATTTGGTGCTATTCCTCCACCTAGACAAAGCACCTGTTTAGAGACATTATCTTAAAACTCCTTTTTAATGAGCTTTCTTATTTCTATTTAAAAGAAAAACACTAGATGGGTGATTTTTTTTTCTCTGTGTTAGTTTGCGGATGCGTGTGGGGAAGTTTCTGTGGAAAAATGGTCACCGAATAATTCTGCCTCCAAACACTGGAAGTTTTTAATTTGAAGTATAATCTGTGCTTTAGTTGGGTCTACAGCAAGAATTTTCTCCCTTAACACTCAACAGCATAGTTGCTTCTCATACTTACTAACTGAGACAAAAAATGCTGTCTTGTTATCATTCCCTGTGTATTCCATGTAGGTTCCCATTACTGTGGCATCTCTTCCCCCACAGGCTCTTTGATCTATGTATCTCACAGACACTCTGACTAGATGGTTCAATGGCTTTGGAGGGTTTTCTTTCTATTCTCAGGAGAAATTTAATCCATAAAAAAAACTTCTTGATAACTCGCTTCCTTCACTGCAAGCTTTCCTTAACATGCAACTTGACTTCCAAAGAATTACCTGTTCTATCATTTCTAGAGACCTTATACCTAAAGATAGCAGTGTCCCATTTTTTTTAAAATATGCCACTAACTTGATAAAATACCTGTTATATCAGTTTCTTTAATTATAACAGATACTTCCTAGTCTTCTCAGGAAGGCCACAAATATTTGAAGTCATACTGGTTGTGTCTCCAAGTCCTGATAAATTGACACCTCACCTTTTCAGATGTTGTTATTCTTTCTCTTATTCTTGCCAACTTGTGTCCTAGTTTTTTCCAGAATTATACTTTAACTTCTCCTTGAAAAGTTGTTTCTCCCCTACAAGTCTACATTTCTTAGCATTTCATTGCCTTTGGTTTTAAAACTTAGATTTTTTTTTTTTTTACTATTTCCATTTCAAGCACTGTCTGGCTGGCTCTGCAGTGGCTCTCTCTCCCCATATGGCCTCTATCCATTCCAATTTTTCCTAGTTTTCTAATGGATATGATATCCTTCCTCTATATTATTTTCCTTTGAGCCATGACCTCAGATTCCCCAGCTCCATCTGTCCCCGCACATGACACAGGCAGCATGTCAGAAAATGCTGTCTCATAGATTCCTGTTTCCAATCTACTACCTACAATCATCATATTGCATACAACAACTCATCATGTTCTCCCATATGATGGGAACACACAGGAAGCACAGCCCATTGCTCCACCACAACATGACCTAAAATCTGTGCCTGCCGTGTTCACGCACATATCAAGTTAGTCCTTGCTCAGCTCACAGTGGCATTAAACACCCTGATACCTGCATCCCTCCTAGATTCCCAGTTCAATTACTAATTCCCTTCCAGCAGCTGAGATATGTCCCTGGGTGTGTGTCCATATTGCATAGTAATGTCAGACCATCATCCCAAGGTGTGGTTGCTCAGGCAGTCTTTCCCCCTGTTCACCTGGCTGCCTCCATTTCTGGAGAGTTTACTCATTGCCACCAACACAGGACCTGAAAGTCATGTCACAAGAGGATTGGACTGCTCCATGATGCCTTCAGGCCTCCTTCACCAGTTTCTCAAAATCTCTGAATTTCTCTTGTTCATCTCAGCTAAATCAGAAAAATCTCTTAAGGCCACAAGCTGCTGAGCACTGACCTGATGTAAATCCCATCTACCAACAAGACAGATTGCATTCAGGATTGTAGCAGTCACCCAATGTCCTGAATGAAACTCATTGGTTTTTCTTCATGAAGTAGATTTACTGCAACTAGGTAGATGGAAAAGCTCAAGCCATCCACTTCATCTTTCATTAGGTGTCCTTGTCAGGTGTCCCTTCTAATCTCTTAATGGAGAAGATGTTGCTTCTCCACATGCCAGCTGCCCTGTTCCCTGCTCACAGGATTTTCTTCCCATAAGGGTGCAGCTGCCCTGAGACTGTCAAGTCGAGGGGATGTCACATGGCCTTAAAAACAGGAATGAAGTGAAAACTTCTGATACATACATTTGTGGTCTCCACAGCAACAGAGTAATCAAATCAGTGCCCCCTGTGTTATTTCAAACGGACACAAATATTGCTTGAATGATATGAGGCTGTAGAAGCACCCACCACACATCCATTTGGTTTGAAATCAGTGATGTCTTAGCCTCCTTTCTTAAAGATAAGTAGTCTTACCAATGATAACACAAAAAACTCAACCTCCTTCCATTGCCTCTTTGGTTTAACTGCTCTATTCAGACTCTTAGGTATGAATGGAGTTCTATAAATCATAACATGCACAAGTAATACAAGCCCCTTGTAAATTGGTCAAAATTCTCCAAAGAAGAGAGAATTTTTGAAGTCTGGCTTATTTCTGCTAATGTTTTCAAACACACAAAAACAGTAGTATCATAAATCTCATCGGAAATCACATAATGAGTAAGGTGAAATTAAAAAAGAAACTTTTGAGGGAAGAATGGGCTGGGATTCTTATGACAGACAAATGTCAGTTTTCACCAGAGAGGTGTTTGATGAATTTATTACCTCATCTGCTAAAAGCATAAAACTAACTGTTCTGCAGAATGCACATTAAAAATACATAATTATTAAAATTGAGATATTAACTAACGTGATAGATAGAATCAAAACATAAGAGTCTTAAAAAGGAACTATTTTTGCCATATTTGAACACACTTTAGATGGATATATGCAATTGATACAATATATCTAAATGGAGAACGCAGCTTTCACAAATTTGGAATTATTGCCATAAGGGTTTCTCAGGTTGGCAAATGAAAAGAAAAATCCAAAACAAACCCAACAAAACAGGAATCAAAAATCAATCGTCCACCCACCAATGCTGATCTTAAACACCAAAGCCATGTCAATAGTAGGAGACAGACACAGTATGTTGATATATTTAAACGTTAATAGACATCAAAAGACTTTGCATGAAAGGAGGAACACATCTAAAATTAGACCTTTCAGGCATCAGTATTGCTACCTCAGGGCCTTGCTAATCTCTCTCTCCCAAAATCACAGTCACCAACTTTAGACCACTGCAATTAGCAACAGATGTTCATTTAACCTTCAGAGATCCTGGTTTGTAAACTGAATACATCTGTGCTATGATAATGTAATTTTAACACCTTGACAGGTTTCTGGTTTCCTTCACCTCCTTATTTTAAAATCTGCTGATAACTTTAATCCAAAAATATTACACCCAGAGCTCTAGAATAAACTACAGTCTTCAGTGTTAATTGATGGCGTGATTCCTTATGGCAGGTGATCTTCTTCAGGACACATCCTAGGTACCAAGAACATCTACTCACAGCTGACAAATATAACACAGATCTGGGAGACCTGCTCCTTTCTGGATAACAAAACCCATTCAGATAAAACAAACTCTGTTACATATGTCAAACACTTCTCTGGAATCTTGGATAATCATAAGGCTGAATCATATTAATTTTTCATGTTACAAGAAGCTGAAACCTCAGCAGTACAATGCCAGGGGCACATTTTTTTTGGCAGAAGACATGAGTGTTACAATTTCCAGATTTCGTACATGATGAATCCTGGTGTGCTCCAGCATTTCTGAGCACTTTAGGATAAACTATTACTTTCTTTAGGTTTATAGGCTGAGTGTTTCAGACAACCTTTAGTGGAAACTGAGGATGTTGTCTCACACTGCCTCAGAAGGTGTTTTCATATAATTTAAGAAACCAATTAAGACACTTCTCAGTTGCCTTGTTGGTTTTGGTTTTTTTTGTTTTTTTTTTGTTTTTTTTTTTTTTACATTTGGGTTTTATCCTTCATTTTCACAAGTCTCTTCCAAAAGCTCACTTCCCCCACCTCTTCAGATATTCTGTGACACAGAAAGCCCCCAGGTACTCAGAGGCTTCTCAGGGGTTAACTCTGCAGAGGTTAATGCTGGCCAATACAGAGTAGATGCAAGACACTTTTAGGTCCCTATCAAGTGTAAGATTACTGACAAAAACCAAGGTCCCTTAGTGGGGGCCATGAGGAACAGTTCACAACACACTTTTCTCAAATCAACATATGAAATAATAGGCATTTTGATGAAAGCTTTAAGACATTAAGAATCTACCTTACTAATTTTAAAAAAATCAGCAACTTCAAGCTTCATATCATATTCCAAGTGTCTCATATACAGAAGAGGAGTTTCTAAACTGTTTGTACAGAGTTGTGACAAGACTCCCTCATGCTTTGGATTGGGAGGTGTGTCTGGAGTGAGCATTAAGATGAACCTGAGGACAACTCAGTACACAGAAACTTCACCTCTCTTGATTTGATTCAAACTACCTGTGTAAGAATCAAAAGTAAATTCATGCAGGCATGGATAGGAAATAAAGCATTCCCCAAAAAAATAAGCAAGCTGAAGGATCTCTCTAAAGAGCCCCAAGCCTGGAAAGTCAGTACCAAATAAGATGTTGGTAGAACTAAATACTTCCACCTGAAAAAGGAGACGCAGAAAAAATAAAAGAGATGATGATCCACAGCCCTTTTCAAAGGTATGAAACCACATTGCTAAAGAGTAATGTGGAGGCTTTCACTACAAATAATGGGTCATGCTACAGTAGTGAAAAAGTAGGCTTAATAATGAAAACTAATGTTATGCAATAATTTCATAAAGGAAACAAAAAACAAATTCCCTGACTGGCACACCCAAAACTAGACCAGATGGAAGATTACAAAGGATCATCTCCTCAAACAAGCTCAGGACCCAAGAGCTCCCAGCCAATCTTCTAGAAAGCCACAAAAGCCAAGTCTAAAAATGCTAACACTGTTTAATTATTCTCAGCAGGGACTTCAGTGTGCAGGCTGCCCCCAAACATAACTATCCAGCCCATACAAAACTTACTTATCCAGCCAGTGGTTTACTCCAAAAAGAAAAAAACACACTCATGGAATTTTGTGATGGTGCTGCTTTTTTTCCCATCAAAATGTTGGCTAAATTTGATTAAGAAGAAATAAATTGTGTGTGACAGAAAAAACAACTGCTATAGTTTTAGATTGACTTTGCAAAGACCTGTTCAGTTTGAACATGATAATGATGAATTAGATATTTACATTGCACTGAAACCATTATTATTACTGAAAATATCTTCTCTATAGCAGCCAACCCTGTATGTATACCTGTTATTTTAAGATTTAAACCAATGGTGACCACAAAGATGCACCTTCTCAACAAGTTGTACAGATGCATCAATCATTGCCTTTGTGGCTCTGCACACAGAGGCAAAGGAACACAAGTTAGAATATTATTGCAGCAAACTGTCTCAAAATCTAATAAAAATATCAGGAGAGGGTTAAACCATGAGCCCAACCTCCAGCAGCAGCTAAAGCCAGGTATCTCAGAACAAAATGCAAGGAAATTTCTTGGATGGACATACAGGATGGCATCCTTCCAACTTTGAATAGACAGATAATGATAATTGTTGTAGAAGTTCTTTCCCTCTTCAAAAGCCTCATTTGGTTACCATTTTCTCTTACCAGTACACAACATAGTTATCACTGCAAAACCCCAATTTGTCTTTAATTTAGTAATGCCACCTATCAGCTTTTTTACAAAATTAGTTCCATAAGTGAAATAAAAAGAAGTTACTGCCTTTATACATGGTTCTGCCATGTTTGTTACAATGGTGTCCTTTGTCAAAAAGTCTGCTGGTGTATGCACAGCTTTAAAACAGAGGAAAAAAGTTTTTACTGGAGTAGGTAAATCCTCCCTGGGGATATCTTGGAGGCTTTTCAGATGGTAAGCTCTTAGGCTGCACAGATCATCTTCCTGGCACAATGACAAGTCTATGACAAGAAGGAATCAGTTTGTGATACTCATTTTGGGGACCTTTTAATCTTGGAAAGCAAAAGGCTTAGACTGTGCAGTTTCTGAATTTACTGGGCTTTTTTGAGGCAGATATTTCCAAAGATAAGAAAGCAAGGAGTGTTCATGCAGAACCAAGCCTGTGATGCTGGACCACAGAAAGGCTGTAACAACCTGCTACTTTGCATTCATTAGGAGCACTTTTATCACACACACACTAATGAAAAAAGGCAGAAAGGCCAGGCACTCTTCAGATAAATAGCTAGTAATTTCAAATAACAAACCAAAGAAACAATTAAAAGGCTTTGGCAATAAAAGCTTAACAGATGATGCACCGACAAACCACTACAATTACAAGACATATTTTCAGCTAATATGGTTAGCATAATGTACTTTGCAAGCATTAATGTAATACCAAGGTGGCTGTAAATCACTTTATCAATTATTGAACCACAATAAAATATTTATAAATGGGCCCTTATTAGCAAATGCAAGTGTGATACTTTTAAACTGTGGCAAATATAAGGCAGTGTTCTTATCTTTTTCTGAACAGAAACTTGCCGAGTGTTAATAAATGGCTTTTCTTTAAATCATGCCTGGCTTGCTTTGCATCTTCAGTCATTCTGCATTAGTGGAATAATACAACTGAACTCAATTTTTCCACAGTCTGTGCAATAAAACAATCCATTTATTGCTGTGAATTAGAGCCACCATGTATACAGAGTCTAACTGGTTTAAGAGGTTTCTTCCACAAAGAGAACTGGGACTGAGTACATTGCATAAAATTGTCAAATGATCTTCTATGAACCCTTTTTTTGTCATGGCTTTAAACCATGCATTTGTATTTAATTTTGGGACAATCATCAGAATGAAAAGAACAGTTTTAATTAAATGTGTGTCTTAAGCTAAACCAAGTTCCCAGAAAAAACAAATGTTTGGCAAATAGCCACTGAAAAGCCTTAGGGAGCAAAGGTGCTTCCCTCAGCCTATCTGACCACCATGTGACCAAAAAATTCCCAAGCAATAATACAAATACATAGGGTAAAACTGGACCTTCATTCCAAAAAGGAAACTTTAGCCAGAAGTCTGTCTCCCAAAAAACCTTTTTAAAGGCTCTATTTAAATACCAATGAAAAAAATATTTTGAAGCCTCGAGATTCAGCGCCACTGTCCAGCTACAGTAAAAAATTATTATCAAAAGAAAATGATAATAATAACAGTTAACCAGGTGTCTTCCAAGTCCCTGAATGGAAAACACATACTTGCTTTTTAATGTTACAAGGTTAAAAATTTGAGGATATTTTTTAAATAGTATATGATGAAAAAAGCAAACTGGTATTTCATCCCCTTAATGCTGCTGACAGCAGGACAACAGTGAACTACATTACCAAGGTGTACTCTTCCAGGCAAGATTTAGTGTGGGTTTTAAGAGGAATCTGCTGGTGTTTTCAGCACAGGGGAAATGACAGGGCTTTACTCAGCCTGCTCTCAGCTCAAGGAAACCATATTTTGGTTCATAAAGAGGGTATGCAAGGAAAGAGGGCTCAGGTGCCCAGTGACACAGCAGGTAAGGAGCCACTATAGAGATACAGGTCTGACAAACACCTACAGAGACTGACAGACTAATAAGGTACACAAGCTGCACAAATTTTTCCTGTCAGGCCTTTAAAAAAAGTTCAAATACTAATTGCAAGATGACACTATCAGAAAAGGTGTTGCTGAGAACTACCTTTGCTGCTGCCACTACAGCCACAAAATTGCAGCTGTCAGAGCACTTCTGAACTGTAAACCACCTAATCACATTCTGATTGCACAGCCCAAACATCATCTAGAAACACTGAAGTGCTGCAGACAGTGTTGCTATACCTCATAGAACAGATTGCTAAATATGGGTCTACTTGATAGTGCCAAATCACTACACTAGAAAAGCCTGTGTTACACTCCTCCTGCCCTCCCAAATGCCAGATGAAAAGCACAGTCCTGTCTCACAGGGCAGGCTCAGGAAGCTCATTGAAACGTGGGGCAGCCATTGTCTCTAATTTATGCCCATTTGGCTTATCAAATTGGAGAACAGTAATTTTACTGAGTGCTGGTCTTTTTTTCAAAATTTCCTTTAAAGCATAAAACCTTGGAAAACCACAGTTGATATAAAAAGACATATATATCTGAGGTTGTCTGTTGCAGAGAGATGCTGCTTTTGAACCTGCCAGAGAGGTTCCTACAACACACTGCATCAGCAACAACATCTCAGTGCCTGCCAATTGAGCTTAGGGAGGGCCATGACAGGGGACAGAGCAGCGTGCAGGAAAGCTCCCTCTGGAAGAGAACAGGAGGCTGTCAGCAGTCTCTGAGCCAGCCAACAGGAAGGGTTACAGATCTGCATTTGTCCTGCAGCTCCCCATTCAGCACAGGGACAACTGGGAGCCTCTCTCCAATACAGTCTGGCAAGAGATTCCTTTCTGAAGGCCTTCCCTGGTTCAATTTGCCATGACCAACCTGAGTGAAAGCCTCTGGCTGGGGGAGGTGACAGCACTGTCACTGCAAGCTCTTCCCTGCAGGGAGAAGAGCAGCATATCACAAAGCCTGCAGGAGAAAAGCTCTTGGATGAAGGGAAGCCTGTTCAAGCACAACCAGAACAGCCCAGCCCTGGCAGGATCACCTGGCCCATTTTGCCTGCCAGCTTTTGGAAGGGTGTCAGATCTGCTGGGTACATCTCACATTTGGAAGTACATAGGCCTTATGATTAAAATAAACCTCCTGGTATTTTGTCCTTGGGAAAGGCTTACCTTAATGTCTTCCATTTCAATCTCCAGTCAAAGAAACATGTTCTTAAGGGAGATAAGCAAGGCAAGCATAGAAAATACATTTATGGCCACCTCATTTTGTCTCCTAAACACCGGGACTAACTCAGCAATCCTTCGTTTCTGTGGCTAGATAGCAACATGCTTTTAGGAGATGCCTCATCCTGATCAAATTACATGGGTGATAGCAAACTAACCATGTTCCTAAGGTAAGTTATTCCAATAGTTAGAAATCTTAGAATGTAAAATTTCTAAATGTATTTAGCTTCAGTGTCCAGCCACTGAACGGTCATATTTAGACAGCATTTTTAAAACACATACTAATGAATTAACTTTGTTTCCACTGAAATTCATCCTGAGGCAGTACACCCACACATTTATCAATTACTCCTTCTCCCAGTCTGTACTCACACCTGGGATAGCTCTGACCCAGGTGCAGCACTATTGACCTTCTTGACGTTCTTGTGGGCCCAGTTCTTGAGGTCAAGTCCCTCTGAAAAGCATCCCTTACCTCTGTTGTGTCGACAGTTATGGTAAAACAAGTCAGTGCCAATCTGCCTTCATGTGCTAAATTGTAAAATCTAAGCTTTTGTGCTTATTTCACAAGAGCTGCAGCTTCTCTGCCACAGCAAGCCACCTCAGGGTGGGAGGCATAATAGCCAGGGACAGCAAGACAAGTGTAATACCTGTACATTACAAGTGCAGATGTGCCCTGCCGCTCTGCATAACAACTTTCACTCAAGCACCCTGACAGCAGAGCAGTTCCCAAAACAGTTCAAATCACCAGTGTACAATGCCTGCCCAGTTACAATAAATGGGCTGGAGACATTGAAACGTCAGTGTCATTCTGCATACAGAGGGTCTGCAGCTGAAACAGATCCTTCCAGGACATGTTTTCAGTTACTGCCATCTCCCTCATCATTGTTTGCCCTTGCCAGCACAGGGTGTTTGGGAGAAGGGCTGATAGCTGTCAGAGTATGCCATGCTGCTCATAAACCCCACTGAGAGATTAACCCACTCTAGAATCTTTTGATGGCTAACTTGTTGCTGCAGTGTCTTCAGGCTTGTTGTGAGTAAAACACGAGAGAGCATCCTGCCTACCACTACAAGGCCAACACCCACAAAGTCTTTATCTTGCATCAAGAAGGAGATTCCCTTTAGAAGCTGAAGAAAATCACTACCCTTGCAGTTCACCTCCTTTTTATTTGGGTTTGCATGTTTGTTTGTTTTTAATTAAACCTCTGCTCTGAAATCTTTCTTTATTTCTAATACAGTATTATTTTTTTCAGTAGCATCACCAAAAAAGCCTTCCTGCAATTTCCTAAGTGGAACAAAGTCCTTTTATTTTCCTTTAACCACTTCTGCAACCTTTGTTAAAGAACTCATTACAGAAACACTTCTAAATTAATGACAGGACCTAATAACATTCTTAATCTGCCAGCAATACGTGAGTGGGACTAATATCACTTAATTTTTCTGCAACAGTAGAGCACTCCTGCCACATTATGCTAAGTCAGCCTGGTCTCCTCTTCCCTAGTTATTAGAGTGACACTTTAAATGCAGATCTTAAATAAACCTAACAATTATCTACTGTTTACCTAACAATGGCTACATGGTAGGCATGTTACACAGTAAAAATTTTGCATACTTTTCATTGCAGAACAGTCCCTGCTTCACTAGACAATTATTAAGTTAGAATAGGAGCCTTGTGTACTTAATGAAAGTACAGGAAGGAAAAAACTGATCAAGCTTGTTATTAAAATGATCCCAGCCTAGTGGTTTTTCATTTTCTGCATCTACTTTTACTTTTTTTTTCCTTAGCAGCTAAAATCAGAGTTTTTTTCTTTATCGAAAGCATTTTCAAAAATTAAATAGTTAGTGCTTTGTCTCAAATGCCTGAATTTAGAGAAAAAAAACACAACAAAAAGCATAAGTTTAAAAATAAATCCACTAGTACTTCAAACAAGCTTTAAATCAGAATCTGGGGAGGCAGGACTTCGGTCACACTTCATTCTCTGTTAGACCTGTGTAAAAATGTTCTGGCATGGACAACTCCTGATGAGGGAAACATGTGGCAGTGCAAGGGTTCTGCTGCACCCTAACTGATTCTGCACAGTGATGCTTAAATCCAGTGATCCAGGAAAAAAATATTATCAACCTGAAAATAAATCATTCCACCTCCTGTACATTTCTAAGAGAGAAAAGATGTGTTATACTTCCCATCCTTCAAATATCTCAGTAATGTTTTAAATACATAAACAAAACTTTTCAGAATTCCAGTATTGAAGGCACGTTTTCCTCGCTCAGAGTAGTCCCATTTCTTGTCTGCTCATGTTGTGATAAGTCTAAACTGCTCTAAGTTAGGAACTCACTGTGGCCTATTTATAAACCTTGGGTTGAAAAGTCTAAAATAACCCTTTGAAACAGAAATTCCATAATACTTACAAGTTACTACAAAATGTGAAAGAAGCTTTGATTTCCCATTTTTTTCCAGCCTTTCCCAGAATACTGTTATCTCCTTATTAACAAGTTTTTAGCCAATTCACCTCACCTTCTACCCTTGACACATTCCTCCTGTTTCATTAGGTATCTGCTACATTAATGTTTTATAAGATAAGAACACAAAACAACACTTCACAGAGACATAGAAAAAGTACTTTCATGAATAAAGAAACCAAAATAACATCTACAGCAACCCAATATTCCATACAAATAATGAGAAGCTGACCACTTTGAATGTTAACCAAGCTAAATTTGTCCATAGCAAGTGTCCCTTTTTCCCCCCTCTCACTTCTCCATAGGTAGGTATGACAGGGTGCTCATTAAAAACACAGAAACACTGATACTCAGCTACTAATATGGCACAGTCACAGGATATGTCAAACATTCAGATATTCAGTGTCTGCAACAGAATAGTGTTAAGAAAACTTTGATACATACATTAAAGACTACATTCAAAATATTCACTGTTTTTCATGGTTCACAGTCATCCATGTTATCCATGTCCAAGCCCTCCTACTGCCACTAAGCTGTCTGATCCTTAGGCCCTTCCATCCAGGTCTCACTGAATCTCTGAAATGCCAAGTACATACTTTTGTAAGCCTGGCTTTATGCCTTGAACTATCATCAGCACCTGGAAATCAGAAAACTATAACATAAGTAAATCTACACTAAAACTTTTATTATATTCAAATGCTTTATTCATAAAGCTTCACAGTGCATTCCAAAACCTTCAGATCACATGAAAACACTGTTCAGAGTGCCTCAAGCTATCCTTCAGCCATGCTACCCCTCTGAAGGGTTAGATGTGTTTCAAATATACAATGTGTAACTATCAATAATCAAAACAGTTATTAAATTGATTTATGAAGAAAGGAGCATTGAGACCACACAGCTTCGATACAGTGTTAAAACCAGGCCTGTGTGAATATGAAATCCTTCATAGAAAACAGCACACTACTAGAAAAGAAACAAACAGCTAACATGCCATAAAGAATCATACTCCATTGTCCCTGCTTGGATTGTGCCTCACAGCTGGAAAGCAGTCTTGTGGAATAAAGATAATTGTCTACCAGGAAGGAAATAACATATCATAATAGCTACAGCCACAACACTCAGTGCCTCAGTAAAACTTCAAAGGGCATCAAGTCTTGTTATACAAGTCTTTCATACCTTTTCTACATAGCCTCTCACAGGCAGCTCCACACAGTTCTGTCTCTTTCTTGCCTTCTTCTCCAGTCCTTCTGCAGTTCCAGCTTGCTTCTTCCCATCCCTAGCATGGCCACCTAACCCTGTCTGTGCTCCCTACATCTCATCATTTCAGTCCCTTACAGGCCTCCTATCCCTTCCACCTCACAGCACGGGCAGCAGCCTCCAAATGACTCCTCACCAGCTCACTCACTCTTTTATCACACCCACAGCTGTGAGGGCAAAGCTGTTCCCACTCTTTGGTAATTAACACAGCTGCAATGTATCAGAGGCAAGATTGCCTTCAGCACTATCTCTGTTTTCACACAATAAGATACATACAGGCAGTGTCCACTAGCCCTAAATGACTAACTGTTGATTTTACTTTCTCTCACCGTGCAAAACCAGAATATAATCAATTCACTTTTGTGTTTGAAAATAGTGACAGAGAAGGAAAGGATAGTGGGACTGGAGGGAAAGTCATGGACATATTAAATGGGCATAAGCCTTTGAAAAGTCGAGGTGCTTTTGTTTTTAAAAAGCTGTGAATTCTGAACACAAGTTATTGGAAGTAAAGCATTGCCAGCCCAAGGAGGTATATCTAGACTGTGGTCATTTCAGAGCCATTTTCTCACAACCTAAAAAACCTGGTCTGTTTCCACAGCAGTTAAACCACAACCTGCCTGTTAAGGGAACTTTGCTGTTTGAGCATTCAGGATCCACTCTCTCAATCACCTTCCCATCACCAGAGACAGCCACTGCTGGGACTGAGGCCCCTTCACCACGGGAAGCTCCAGTGACCCGATGGGTGCCCTGCTTGACTCCCTGAACTCCACGCACACACGGAGTCAGACAGGTTTCCTTAGTCTCTGTTAAACGAGGTGGTGACAGGTCACAGCCCCTTGCCACAGGCTCCAGCCACTTCCTCACATCCTCAGGACAACCTGCAGCTTGCACTCCAGCTGCCCACTGAGCTACCTGCACTGTGTGCATCCCACAACAATGTCCCAGCCTAAGGAACTATGCCACACAGGAATGTACAGCCCTGGACATATGCAGGTCAGCAAGGGACAGTGGGGACAGAGCACTCTGTGCATCTTAGGGCTGTGATGAAATCCCAAGCTTGCATCATCCCTGTTTGCCCTCCTGGAAACAAACAAAAAATTGACAGCTTCTCTTTGTGTCTTTCAAACATAAATTTGACAGCTTTTATTTGTGTCTTTAAGATATTTCTGAGCTGTTTCTGTCTCTGAGAAGCAGAAAAGCTGCCCTGAGTGCATACTTGAAAGTGATAGAGCAGCTTTGCATGCAAGTTCTCAGAAAAGTTTCCGTGACTCAGATCTGAACATCAAGACATAAATCTGGTGCTCAATTTGAATTGTCCCAGCAATCAATAACTGTCTTTGCTTTATTCAGGAACAAACACATCCCAGGTTATTCCTGTTCCTGTCAAAACAAGACTGTTTCCTAATTTCTGTTTGCACCTTGATTTACTTTAGCTGAATCTGATAAGAGTTTCATCTTAGGATATGTAAAATTAGCAGCAGTTCTCTAAAATTCATGTTCTCTCAGGGAAACCAGGTGCTTGTATGTCCCATTTATGACTCATTTTTTCAAGGGGAGCAAGGAGGAATGAGACCCAAAGCATAGCTTTGTAAAATTATTATAAAATGTTCAAGGGGAAGCATAAGAGCTGCATGTCTGGTAAAAGAGAGGGGAAAAAAAAAAAGGAAAAAAAAAAAAGGAACAAAAAAAAAAAGGAACTGCAGAACCTGCTTGAGTAATGGGAGAGGAGGACTTCATATACAAAACCTCCAGGTCCATGGAACACCCTGGGGCTCCTGAGGTATTACAATATCTGTCTCAATGCCTGACTTAATAAAACTCAACTGAAAAACTCCTTGTGCTTTTCAGGACTCCAGTTTTGGAACTGAAGAAGGGTATGCAGGCTGGAAAGCTTGTCCACGTTTTTTTTTTCTCTTGCTGTGCCAGCTGCTCTAGGAAAAGTTATCTCCTACAAATCCTTCTCCTCAGAAAATAATAAAAAAAGTGTATTTATGCTGGTCTTTTTTTTTTTTTTTTTTTTTTTTTGGGGGGG
>WEIU01020361.1:407652-447071 GCA_013389925.1 Aegithalos caudatus
TGTCTTTTTTGTTTGTTTGTTTGTTTTTCACTTTCAGGATTGATTCACATAAGTAAAAACCTAATTTCTGTTTTAATAGAACTCTAAGGGATATAAAACTATTTGTAAATCCCTCAGCTTTCTGAAAAAGGAATTAAGGACTAACAAAGTTAAAGAGGCCACTTTAAAAAGAAAATAAAAGGTAAAGCACAGCATGTGCCTAAGTATTTGCTGACTGTGATGAAATTAGACGTATTCTTGAGGGAAATGGGGCCAAAACATCCTCATTTTCCATGCTGGAAAATTCAGGGGGATGGGGGTGCCAAGGCAAGACTTTTGAACAAAGCTGTGTTAAGTGAATAATTCCAATTTCCAGGCACAGTCTGTTCATGACAGAGGGAGGTTGGCCCATGATAAACACACTGCAGAGGAACTCTGGAATTATTTCATGCTTCCATTGCAAACTTTGTGAAAAATATCAATTAAACCCACAAGTGCTAAGAAATTACACTTAGCTGTTGTATATCTTCAAAATATAATTTAAAGTGTTCTGTTTAATTGAGGTGTCTTGATACTGAAACTAAAAGCATAATGTTCAACATAATTTAAGTTCAGAGCTGAAGACAAAAACCTGAGAGTTTTACCTTTTGCGCTTCCAGTTTGTTCTCCATCCCATCCCAGGGAGGAGGGAGTGATTTTACTGGGATAATTAAATTAGAGCATACCATTTCCAAACCATGACACGACCCTCTAAAAAAGTGATGACTGAAATTTTGCTTTTTCTTTCTGTATTTAAAGGCAGAATAAGCAGAACTGCATTAACCGGGCAGGGATTGTGTGTTCTTTGTGAAAATTGATGGTTTCAAAATCATACAGGTAGTAGGTAGGTAGCATGATCAAGCAATATACAGAAAATTTGCCCATGAATCACAGAATATTTGCACAGACGTTGAAAATCAGTTTCAAACAATCAAATTGAAGAAGTTTTGGCAACGAGCACCTTGGCACTCAGCACTTGTGGAAGTCAGGTATTTCTCATCACGTTTTTTTCTCCCAAATTTGCTTATGAAAAAGGTTGCTTAGAGAGAAGCAAAACAGCTTAGATAGAAGCAATTATAACTCTGTTTTCTTTGGGTTTTTTAAGCTCCAAGATCCCTCCAGAAACTGATAATTTGGAAAGGCACAGAAGTTAAACTTCTTAAAAATGTAGCTCTATTTAGTCATTGTTCTTATGCTGAGAAAGAGAAAATGTGTTATAATAGATGGCACTAGAAACCAGTCTGGTAGCTTGAAAAAGCAGCCCTGGTCAAGTCAGTGAGGGTGGTGAGTAGAGAGAAGGTGGTCTCATTAATGAAGCAAAGCCCAGAGAGTCTTTACAGAAGGATGGATTATGTTGACAATCAAGTGAAGGATGCACTTGAAAGGCAAAGGTGCCGCTGGGATATTTGACCGTGGTGCTCTGAGACAAAGTTTGATTAAAAAACGGAGAGAACAGTTCATCCTCCATAAATGCAGGATTGTGTCCTGCTGCTCCCCACACAATGGCTCCTTTGTGGGCTGCCTCCTGCTCTGTGCTGAGCCCCAGCTCTGACAGGACAGGTATGACTTGGACCCTTGAAGATTTTTTATGTAGGGTGGTTGTTGTTGTTTTAACATACTTCAGATGTCCTGGGAACACAAAGGATTAACTTGTTCTGAACCAAGGATTCTGAAATTCTCTTCAAAAAATTACTCCTTTACTACCTGAAATACAAATAAAGCATCCTTTGACTACAATGATTGAACCTAGGCAAAATATTATTTTAAGATGGATAAACTGTTACTATTCCATGCTAAACAGCACTCAAACCCTATAATAGTGATGTGGAAACTCACTGGCTGAGGCAGGGTGTGTGTGAGGGGGAATTACTGCTCATGGTAAAAGCACAGGAATGCACTTGAGTGGCAAGAAAGGAAAACATTAAATTAATGCATTTCCCTTGTTTTTTTAACAATGCCTGTTGACTATGGAAGAAGGTCTTCAGATTAGGAAATCTCACTGTATTAGGGAAAGGCCTCCATTAAATCCAACAGCTTTTACCAGGATGTTTTGTTCTATTTTGCCTGATCTCTTCTGCTATGAAAGAGCTGCTGTCTTAAGTGAAAAAATACTACAATATTTCAGTTCCCAATGTAAGAAGTTTTATTATTTCTTTGAAATCATTGCTTTGGTCTCTGCCAGACACTTGAGTTGTCTGAACACCCGATGCCTGCACTTGCAGTGTCTCTTCCTGCAGAGATCTGGCAGAGGTCCCTCATCAGCTGAAGCACCAGAGTTCCACACTGATGCAAGAGGAGCATCTTTGCCTTTGGAGTGGGAGCTCTGCTCGCTGTGCATCCAATGAAAATTGCCCTTTCCATGCATTTTGTTGAGTCAGCTCAAAGTACAAAGTTCTTGTTAGTTTTCCCATACAGTGCTGGACCTCACTCAACAAATAACGAATCAGGGGTGTGTTGTGCTTCCATTCTCTTTCACCTTTACCACTTGCTAATTTTGGAACTTGCAGTTTATAATTACAGCTCTGAGCCAGGGGTCTTGGCTTGGGGAATGAGACTGTTTTAAAGGGAAGCTTAATAACTGCATCTTGGTTGATACGCCATGAAGACCTGAGTGTGACCTACATTAAAAGCTTAGAGAACTTTTCATTCTGTAAGTGAATAGAGGGTGCTAACAGTGAGGGAAAAGCACATATTAATTTCTCTCTAAACCACTGGCATCCACAGAAATAGAAATGGAAGGGGTTTTGTGGGATCTTTCAGTGTTTGTTTCAGGATCTCATGTGACAGTTCACTTTGCCAGGGTTTGAGTCAGTGCCTGCTGCAGTGATCTGCTGTAAACTGGACTAAGGACACAATTTGATTTGCCATAAAACATCTCCTAAATTCCAGCAAATTAAAGGCCACTTTTATATATATGTTTAATTAGTTGTTAAGTAATGTAGGTAAAAGAACAGCTGATTTAGTTATTTGCAAGATTTTTCTGATACTACATGAGAGAGTTCTGTCTTTTAAGAAGAAGATATCCCTGACACCTTGGTTCAGAGTCTGCGTCTATTACACTTGTCATGAACAAGGGAAGCTTGTGATAAGGAAGAAGAAAATTTAAGAATAATTTCTTTTCCTGAGGCTGCACCTACAATCAAAGGAGGATATCAAATGTTGCAAAACCCCAGGCATAAGGAATTTTACCCCAGAGGAAGTCACTGAAGGTTCTTCTCTCTTTTTCTTTGATTCTTTATTAAATTTATTAATAAAATAAAATTAAGAAAACATTTTTTAAATGTTCTCTCAAAGTAAACCATCTGTCTGATGATTTTCCACTGACTGATACTTAGCTCTGGGAGAAGGACACACTCATTTTGCCAAAATTGCCTCTGGATTAGGATGTTGCATATCCCATTGCTAGGGACATGGCCTACTACAGAAAACAATTCAATTAAATTGGTGAATGCAATATTATTTGTATATAAAATTGCCTTATTAGGATATTTAGACTTCTTGGGTCTTTAAAGATCATTAAACAAAGTAATTCCCTGTAACCTCAGAGAAAAGGAATTAATAGGAGATCAGAGTTATCAGAAAGGTCTGAAAGGAAATGATTATAAGGTATCCTGATGTCAGCAGAGTTCAAAAACATTTACATTTGTCATCTGGCTTGTCACCTTTGATAAGTCCTTTCCTTACTCTCTCTGCTTTGCTTATTTCATCCATGGCATCCCTTTCAATTTCTCCATACCTTCCTCATATGTGCTTATTCCTCCCAAGCACGAAGCAGGGATATAGATGTTTCTGACTATTTACTAAACTGAAAAATAAAACTCTGTGTTCAACTGGAATAATAATAGTCCTTTAGTCCTTCAGCTAAAAGGGCTAAAAGTGCTAAAAACAGAAGCCAAAAAAATCCCTAAACTATTTTTTGGTCTTAACACTGCTTGTGAATCTATTGTTCATGATACTTCTTGGGGTTCTCTTATATTTTATTTTATTTTATAATTTTGTTGTATTTTTTTTTCCTTAAAGAGTATGTAATTTGTAAAACAAAATGAAACGTAAAAGAACATTTCCTTTTGAAACTCTTATGAATTTTGATATTTTATAATGGAATTCTTCCTTGAAAAAATGTTTGCCATAATAGGACTTTAAATGCTTCTCAGTGTAACTTGAATTCATGAACATATGAAATTTTCAGTGAATTTACTGTCCATAGAAAATTTGTGGCTATGCCTACATACAAACAATGAGTAACAATATATTGTTACTCCTAATGATGTTGCAGGCTTAATATTTACACTGCCTTGTTAAAACAACTTCAAAATACGTTCTGATTTCAATAAATGCCTCTAGCGCTTCTGATTGCATTGTCTGCAAACTTTGAAATTTGAAGACTTTAGATTTAACAGGGACATTCAAATTAATTCAATGTTAGATTTATCTATGTCTCCCATAGAAATAACTTCCATCTCTTGAAATTTCTAATCTAAAGGCTATAAATTAACAAAGTACATAATCTTGCAAGATCTCTGCCCTATTCAATAGGAGAAATACTTCCAGCCTGTTTGCTCTCTTGAAGGTTTGTTTCATGGGAGATTCCAGGCTCACCTCAAATTTGCCCTTGAACATAAATGCTTATTGCCATTTGACTGTATACCTAGATTTTATTTATCTGATTTCTGATGGTGCAGCTCATTGTTTCAGAGGAGTTAAAACAGCACCTGAATGCATCTCGGTTGTGTATTTCTTCTGGTTGTCAAGGAAACCACCCCAGGATTCCTGGCAACAGACTTCATCTCAATCGGTAATGGAAACACCACAGGTATTAGCCAGTCAGTCACCTCCCACCGGGTGCTATTTTGGGAACAAGTCAATGGATCAGGTTCCCCTCTCCTAGCACCTCTGAAGCTGTGTGAGGGTGTGCAGTGTGCCTTTGTCTCCTGGGGGCTCAGCTCTCCGGCAGTTTCTCTGGAACAGAGCCATCCTAGAGGTGAGGCTGTTAAACAGAGCTCTTGAGGTACAAAAAAGCCTTCAAAGCACTATGGTAAACCTGTCTCTAACTTTCCTAGAGTCTGGAGTAAAGCCTAAAAATTATCATGGGGAAGAAGGTGGTAGCCTTTGTTTCAGATGGACACTTTCTCTTCATGTACCAAAACTGTACTAAAGTGTTTACATTTACATGCCTAAACAAAAAATAATAACTGCGCATTTGTAATGGATTTGTAATTTAGTCATTAAATGTCTTGAAGATGTTCAGTGAGATCTCCAGTCCTGGGAGTGGCAGAACACTGTAGTTATGGTTCTGGGGTCACCTGTGTGTGTTACAGACTGAGGGTCAAAGTGCCCCTGCTACCAGCCTGTTCCCAAACTGAGTTTATCCAGAAAGCATCCAGAAGGGTAAAGTGCTTTATTTCCATGAGAGGGAAAGTAAAGCTTTGGGTGTCATTGGGGATGTTCATAAGAAATGACAGAGCAAGTTGGAAGAAGGTTACTTGAATGCTAAGGGGAGAAAATAGGACAGGATAATGAGGAAGACAGATGGTAGGAAGAGAAGTAAAATTGTGATGCACAGCTGGAATGGATACGTAAAACAGGAATTGGAAACCTGTGGGGTGGGAATGAAAGGACTGTAAGAAATGTCACACTGGGGAGAAATGGTTGTGGATAACTGGAAAACCAAGAACAGGGAATTTATGGTAAAAAATGGATGGGCCTGCACCACCACAGGACTGCATGGAGTTTCAATTTGTGAGGGGAAATGCTGAGATAACTCAGAGGGGACAGCAAGAACTTCAGAGGGGAGGAATGGAATTCCCCGGCATCGCCTGTAGGCCTGCAATGAGCATTTTGGGGGTAAAGTTGAGGAGTTTTATTTCCACAAGACTGTGGGAATAAAAACTGCAGTAATCTGTGGAGGATATATAGCAGAGATTTTTGGTGGGAAAATCTGAGGGGATTTCTCAGGGAGAGGGTTGGTTTTGGAAAAAGGTGGGAAAAGTCTGAGGTAATTTGGGGCGGACAGGCGGAGAAAATTTTATGAAAAAAACCTGAGGTAATTTTTAAGGGCCAGAAAGAACATTTTTGAGGTAAAATCTCAGGAAATCTACAGGGGATTTAATGAATATTTTGGAGGCTAAATCTGAGGCAATTTGTATGGGAAAAATAGGGAACATCTGTGAGGGAAAATCTGAGGGAAATCAGTAGGGGGGAAAAAACATTTTGGAGATAAAAGCCAAGGTAATCATTAGGTGGTATTTTGGGGCTTAAATCAGAGGTAAAATATAGGTGGAGATGGGACATTCTGAAAGGAAAATCTGAGGTAATCTCGATGGAATGGAACATTTTGGAAGGAAAATCTGAGGTAGTCTGTAAGGACCAGAATGAACACCGAGGGAGAGGTGGGCGATCAAGGGGTGTGAGGGTCACTGAAGGGACATGTGACCCTGAGGGAGTGGCAGGTGCCCCACGTATCACCGAGGGAATAATAAGTCACTGAAGGAAGGTTTATTCCCCGTGTGCTGCTGGGCGGCTGTGAGTGTCACTGAGGGGAGGTAGATGTGAAGCCCAAAACTGGACAAGAAAAGAGAACTCTCTAGTCAGACAGCTACAGAGCAGGTATTTGTTTATTTAGCGCTGGGAGTGATGTGGTCTCACCACCAAACTCCACCAATCTTCTTTAACATTCAGTTTCATTTTAAAAGTCTTCCCAGGCAAGGTCGCAGTTACAATGTATTGTTAGTACACCTATATTTGTATAAAGCTGTGTCATGGTTTTATAACCATTTGCTGTTTTCCCACATGTTTCTTCTGTGGTGGTACTCAGTCTTCTGATGGTCTTTTGATGAAAACTTCTGTAGTTTTTCTCACGTTTGAACTTTTAACCTCCAGCTTCAGCACATGCCTGGTGCTTCTTGTTTTGTTCAGTCTGACTTCCATTAAAATTTGATATTTTGGTCTTGCTGGTGCTTATTATCTCACTGGTTTTGCTGTCTTGCTTGTTTTACCTGCACATCTTGGTACAGTATCACTTGTAACCTTTTGTAACATAGCATAGTGGGTGGTTGGAGGGACCCCTGTATTCAGGCGGGTATCCCTGGCCCTGGCCTTTCAGAGGCATGGGGCCGGGCGTGTGCCCTCCCTGTCTTCAGAGCTGGGCTCCGGGCCCCTCTGCTTTAGGCCGTGAGCTCGAGTGCCTGGCTGTAGGTTCTGTTTCCTGTTGCCATGGGGAAAGGCTGAGCTCTGTGGTTCCCTGGGTGTGGACCAGCCTGTAAGCAGGCTGTGGGTCTGGGAGCCTTTGCGCTCCCTTCAGCTGGCAGCCTGTGTGGGGCACCCGCCCTGTTAGTGGGGAGTGCCCCGAAACTGTAGAGAAGGAGCCTCCATAGGCCTTGGGGCCCAGGGCCGCCCCGTGAGTCGGGATTTGTGCCCTGTTGTGCCGGGCACTTTGCAGTCCAGGCAGCGGCCGGAGCCCCCTGTAAGCAGGGGCACGGCCTCTTGGCTGCTGCTTTGCATGCCCAGCTTCATCTGCCCAGAGGGCCTGGCTCCCAGCAAGGCGTGGGACTGAGCTGGACGTTGTGATGGTGAGTCAAGCTGAAGTCGGAGGCTTTAGGGTGGCTGGGGGTAGGTCTGTGGGTGCTGGCTTGGGAACAGCGCTGTGGGGCTGCTGGTGGGCGGTGGTTGCATTCAGGCACAGGAGCTGGAGCTTCTCAGGCCTGAGCATGCTGTGGTCCATTGGCAGAAGCCACGGGACAATGAGGCATGAGTGACGGCAGCTTCGAGCTCAAGAGTGGAATGGCAAGGCAAGAGCGAGCTTGGAGGCGAAGAGGAGCTGCATCAGGCTTTTCAGGCCAGCAAAGGACTGCATCACAAATCTGTTTTACAAAAGGTGGGTCCCAGAAGGCATGTCCTACAAGAGAAAAGCAGGGAAATGTGATGTTTAAGAGGATGAAAAATATCCTCTCTTGTAAATGGCACATAGACTATATTTAGGTATTTCAGTAATTTCTCACTGCAAAAATGGGTTGTCACTTTTTTGTTAACATTTATCCTGTTCCAATCAATTCTATAAATTTAGTTTACTATGAAGTAAGTTAAATATCTGATCTTTTTTTATGACTTTATTTCTCGGGATGCATAGCAATTTGTAATGCTGCTAGTCCTTTGTTATCTGAGCTTTAAAACAGTTTTTAGCTTTCTTAGTCATTTGGTACTTACCAGAGGACCTGAGCACTCCACAGCATTAAAGCAGATAGATTCACAATATTTTTAAGTAGGGACTTCTAAATACACTTCCAGTGTAACGTCCAGACCATACATTTCATATTGGTACCACCCCACTCCAGATTACCTTCAGCGAGTCTGCCCTGCTGACAGTATGACTAGTACCTATACTTTGCAAAATACCTCAGTGCTGCTATTCCCAGGCTTGTGTAAATTTCTGTGTCTTTTTTCCAGAGATGCAGATTTTACTCCACATTCCAGGGCCTGATGGCTTTAGATTTGTACAGGCTCCTTCCACTTTCCTTTTCAAGTAGGTGGAAATGCAAATGAAATGCTAGCCTCTGACCTACACTTTGACCGTTGCAGCAGTACTGCAGAATCGCTTTTAAATCTATTTAGTGCGAAAGCTGATAAAATGGTACAGTATCTCCTGATTTATGGGGTGACACATACAGAATACATACTGAAGAGACAGACTGAGCTTCCATGGAATGAAATAAACCCAGACAGCCATTGGATCTACACCAAGACACCCAGTGGCATACATTGCCCAAAATCTCCTGTCCAAAATCCCACAGACAGATGCACTCGCCACAAGCACATCTCCAGACCTTCCAAGATGCCACTCCTATTCAGAGATGCTAAAACAGCTCATGGAAGCATTCCCTCCAGGAATCATCCTTCTCTATTGTGCAGCTTTCATCTCCCTGATGGCTCAGAGTGTCTCTGTAATGCAGATAAAACTGACAAGGTCACCCAGGCCTTGATGTGAATCCTGTAATGAGGCACAGGGATGCCAGTATATTTTCTTTAGGCTATTTAAAAGATGGAGACTGTAATCAATTATCATCAGCTCTGGAAATGAGGTTGATCCAGAAGATGAAAGAAAACTGCTAGAGAAGCATAAAGACCCCCACTGCACTGTTTTTCAAAATTCTTTGAAATAGTTTCTTTAGATTTTTTTTTTTTTAAACTCACATAATAACACTGAAATTCTAAGACTATGTCTTTAAAGACAAGATGTCAGCTTTGATAGGAAATTAGTTTGGACATTCAGAAGTAAGGATACTTGCAAGCAACCAAAACCAAATCAGCTACTTTCCACAGCAAGACAGGAATAAAAGAAAGGGTTGCAGGCTACAGGGCATTGCTAAGACATAAAGAAAATTTACTGCCATGTTTTTAAGAGATGCACCTAAGGAAAAACAAAGAAACAATGAAACAATCCCAAGAGAAATTTTCTTTAAATTCTTTTGATGTGTGTACAAAATAGCAAAAAAAAATCAAGGAAGGAAAAATGCTAGGGGTGATCCCACCATGACTGAATCCCAGGTACTCATCCTCTTTGTGATACATTCCTTTCTTGTTGAGATGGGTAAGTAAAAATGAAGTTCAGTTAAAAAAAAAAGGCACTCCAAATGTTTTGTTAATTTTTAAAGCCCTCTTTATACTAGCGTGTGATGTCACAGTAGGTTTATTTTAATGCACATTGAAAATGCACAACTTATGATGATGCAAAAGTATTAATTTCAGACCATTTTACATTACTACTTAGCAGTGAAAACAAGAAACAAGAAAAAATATTCTGTGGTTTCGCTACAATGGAAGAACTGGATTCTTTCCTCAGGTTAGTAGGCACAAACTTAGCAAGGCAGTGGAGCTGAACCCAGTTACACTGTCTTAAATTCAGTTAATCATGCACACCTTAGCCAATGCACTTGGAAGTGGATGTTTCAAAGTGGCACCAGAAATCAAGCACACTTCTGTGGTAAAGCCAGCCTGAACAAGGCAGTAGAATTTCTGATTAACACTCATTTGGTAAAGGTGCTGAGGATTCCCAGACCATACCCATGATACAAGGAAACATTTCCAAACTAGGCCAACCCTTTTCATGAAACATAAACATTTCAGGACATCAAGGAACTCACAGCATTTGTAAGGGGAGTTTTAAAGCACCAGAGTTTACAGATGCTATCAAACAGAAACATTTTCCCCATATAATTCTTTTTGCAAACAGCAAAAGCATTTGATCCACCAAATTGCCACATACAAGCTGAACTGAGGAAACAGTACCAGGACAATACGTTGTAGGGAGTGCCAGATAAAACACACCTTCAATCTCCTTGATGGTAAAGGCTTCATTTTGCTGTGGTCTAAGCACATAAGTGTCAGTGGCAAGGAGGAGCCTGAATTTTTAGTTGTTGAGACAATCAGCTGTAGCTGGGGCCACATTTTTCCCAGAATATTTTGGTAAGAAGAAGACTGACTGTAAGCAGCTCTGGTTACTGCTGTCAAATAAAGCCTCCTGTGATGCTCCTCTCAGTAATGACAGAGTCCATTTTGGAGATGAAACCAGAGCTTATTTTTATCTGCAGTTTCAACACATCTGTCCTGGACTGAGCAGTCCAAAGTCAGCACTGTAGACAATAGTGTCAGAATGATCAATAAGGAGAAAGTCAGACAGTGTGCCATGTTTAATGAAAAGACAAATCACAATCAAAATTATTTTGAAAATTTTTGTCACAAGTGTCCTATTTTAAGTGCTCTCTGATGGCCTTCAGGCATTTAATTCCCTTAGGTTCCTTGAAAAATTCCAACAGACATTGCTTGAACCAGGTCAATTGGCATATATTGCCATAATATTGCAGCTCTGCCGAAAACCTTATCCTACTATTTTATTCCTTCAGAATGTGATGAGCTCCATGATTGTTTGCAGCTGGGAAAAACAGACCTGCAGGAAGTGACAACTCCTCCCTGCTAGCAGTAAAACTGTGTGAACTGAAACTTCTTCAATGAACTGCAAAACCTGTTGGGAACTGAGGGTGAGTTTGTGTGTTCTTAGCCCAGACTGATCCTGAACTCTCATCCCTACTTGGCTGATTAATCACAACTGGACTCTTCACAGCTACTTTAGCTTCACCAGATCAGAGTGAATAAAACCTAGATAGTTACTGTGCTCTAATGCATAACATTTTGAGAAGAGTACTGTTAGCACAGCACAGAGCTCCTTTATTTTGGGGTGCCCTAACAAGCAACCGAAATTTCCTTATATAAAGCCTTTTCGTGGGAAGAAGAAAGTTACAAGACATCAGTTAATCTGAGAAAGAAACATTCCTTGTTTACTGTAGGAAGAAAACAGGTTTAATGTGTTCTAACTGATGATGTCAAAAGGTAAAATTCATAATTCATAAATACTCATTAAAAATATCATCCCGTGATAGCTGATAGTTTACAGATGACAAGCCTTATTGCTCAAAACTCTTCTGAAATAAGACATTTAGTTGCTATTTAGATCTAAATCCGTCCTGTTTTGCATGCACTATTTTATACATTAAATAACTAGTTTTGCTGCCAGTTTTTCTCCCAAGGATGGTATTTGCTGTTCACAGAATATCACACCTTTCTTTTCATATAACTACCATGTAATTTTTATTTATTTTTGTTTGCACAGACTTTTTTTTTCTTTATTAGAGCTGCTATGCAATATATACTAAAGCCTTTCTTGTTAGATCAGCCTATATTTTATTTACAAGAAAAATTCCTTATTTATAATGCGGCAGAAGCAAGATGTTTGCTGAAACATTGGTGCATAAATAAACTGCTGAAGAAGCCACCTGAATAGGAATTTTTTCTCTAAAGAATGCTGTTCCATGAGGAGTGCAACTGGTCTTATAACCAAATTCACAAGATGAGCATGACTTCACATTACTGCATCTGCCTTAGGGGCCTCACAGCCTGTATCATAAGCAGTGAAAAATCCATCTGCTCCAACTAAAACCATGCAACAACCAGCATGAAGAGCTACCTTGGCATTTTCCCTACAGCTCTGCAGGAAATAATCTCCCTACACTGGGACCCTCTTGAATTTAGGTATTTTCTGTCCTGTATCTGGACAGCATGGATGTTTTTCAAAAGGCCTTTCTTGTTTCAAGAAAAGTTTTTGTGAGAAGGCTATTGGGGGGTGGGGGGAAAAGTTCAATATAGAAAAGAAGGAGGAGAAAATAAGAGAGTAAAAGAAAAGGGACAAGAGCTATTTCCCAGGCCTGCAGCTAGCTTAGCTGATGACAAATTGTCTTTCTTAAGGCAGCAGGAAAACGATGAATTATGTGCTATGACAGTATGTAACTTTCCTTTCTATACATACCCCATACAATTACATTACTTCTTTTTGCACTCCAGAAGACTTGTTAGTCTGGGCTTGAAACACTCTTTGGAGCTTGAGAAACTTCTCATCAAAAGATTTTTCAAAGCCAGTACCTTCCAGGTGTCAATTCAAAACCACCTCATCAGAAATTTTTCAGTCAGTTTTAATTCAACTACTTTATAGTGCCAGGAAGACACGATGTAGACATTACTGAAACCAATTATATAAGATTAAAGGTCCACTTAGTGCCTAGTTTCTTCTTCCCATAAAGGTCCTTTGACAGAATTCAGGTTACCTCCAACTCACTTTTGTAAGCTGGAGAAGTGGAGTTCTTTAAAACTCCCACCACCAGAACTTTTCTCTGGCATTTGGCCAATTTTTTAAGTGGTTGTTTCTTGCATCTTCTCCAATTTTTCGCTGATTTTCATGGTACATATGTAAGTACTTAAATGAGAACTTTAAAGGAATCTGTTATTAGGGAAACTGAACGAAGATTATCTTTAGGTAATTGTAATTAGTGAGGAACCTTGCATTATGTGTGGATTTACTTAAGCCTTCCACTGTACTGCGCTGCTGTGCATTTCTCACCCTATAAGTACATCCCTCCACATTTTCAAACTCACTGTGTTTTATTAGCTAGCCCAGAAGTTCTTGACACTTTTTTAGACACAGCTTTGGATAATGTGAATCGTTTACATTTGAGGATCTACTTCCTTCAGATTTTAATGTGTTTGGTTTTTAAGTCCTGTTCTTTTTTTCTGAAATGTAGCATATCTTCCTATTTGTGTTTGGACTAGTACTGGGACTCTTGTTTCAAGTATTTTTCAGAAACTGTGACATACAAAAAATTATGCTTTGTTTCTTAAACTGCCTATTCCATAGTCTGCCTATTCCATAGTCCTAGTTTTCATATCTGGACCAGACTTTCTATAACATGCACCTTTCCTAATTGTTGTACTACGTTTGCAAGTAGTGGATGAAAAGGATTATAATTAAATACTTAAGACAACATAAAAGTGCTGATGAATAGTGCCATTTCCCCCACTGAACTACTACAGGCAAACACAGTTTTCAATGCACAGATTCACCTCGTGGCTGGGGGCAACATCAGGTCAGGTGAAGGAACAAGAATGCTTTTCCTGTATGACAGGAAAGCTCCCTGGGTCCTCTGGTTGTTACATGTAATGGCATAAAAAAATCCAACATTGTTTCACAATGTCTTAGCCTCTCTTAGAAGGGAGCAATTTAACAAGGAACTATGTTACTGCCTGCTTCATAAAACATTTTCTGATGTCAGGAGGCAGGACATAATTGAATAATGAACTGTATTACATAGGATATAGCACCTGTACACATCTGTAGCCTGGTCTCAAGAACTGAGATCTCTTCTGTTTGAAAAAGTAGTTGAGAAAATCTTCTGTTTGAGAAAAGAATGAATAAGAAGTGGAAGATGAATTTGCTGATGATATTCTGAACTAAATGGAGTTAGCAGGATCTGAAAGTACCCAGCAGTGAATCCCACTGCCTCTGCTCCCCAGATTCCAGCAAGAACAATAAAAGGCATTCTTGTGGAGGTAACCTCATTTCAGTTGCTAAAAATATTTGCAAAAAATAAGGATTTTCAAAATACTGCCTGAGATTTTTCAGGGCTTTAGGTTTCTACTTCTACTTCTCTACTACAAGCAATATGTTTTCCTTCTTGGTAATTTGATAAAAGGCTCTAATCCTGGTGGGAGCTTTCAATTTGCCAATGGAGTGGAATATTCACACATGCAGTTTGTTATTCTTATTGGCTGCCCTGTCTATGTTATTCTGTGAATACTGTGTGAGATCTCGGGAACTGATCTGACAGCAGCTTGTCTTTTCAATCAGCAATAATATTGAAAATTTTGATCATTAGAATGCTAAATGTTTTTTAGGCAATTTTGGATGATTCCTGTGCCAACAGGTAAAGGAGCACTGCTCAGTAGAAAGTGTATTCAGCTAGGAATATAAGCCCAAGTGATGACAGAATGCCTAGGACTTGGGAAGGAGGCAGGGCTCTGCAGGATGGTGTGCAAAGAACCATCACAATGCAAGCAACCCGTGTAAAGGTCACCTGAAAAGTGCAGACACCGAGACCTGGACTCATTCTATAAAACTTCAGGTGCTTAGTTAAAACCACTTAAATGAGAATCAGGGCAGATAAAGAGCAAAAATGGTGCGCCAAATCACCCTCTGAAATGGCCAGAAAGGACACAAAAAGCAGCTCAGATTTCTCTCTGTTAATGGAAGGATGAGTAGAGCAATGTAGAAGTTAGCTAGCTAAAGCACTCCCAATTAAGTATGCAGCAGTGGATGAGATAAGCCTTAGCTCACTGCCCAATCCTCCAGGGACACCTTGGTGAGAGATAATGCACTGCTGCAGCCCGGTTACCTCAAGGCACCGACGTCATATTTACCACACAGGCACAGAGGACTTAAGCAGCAGGGTCTATATAGCTCAAAAGCATCAGTCTCAGAGCTCAGGGGAAAAATAAAGGATCAAGATATTCATGGAAAGACTTAGATTCTTAGACTAACCTCAGTATATGATGGAGGTTCAATGTATTTTTCTTTTCCACAACTCAGGAACTGAGACTCTGGGAAGGATTCCATTAAACAATCCCTTCTCGTTTTCTCCACTGCTGCAGTAAATGGCTGTGAGGAAATTAAGCTCAAATGGTAAGTTCCTCTTCAGGGCTTAACTCTGTGGAAGGCTATATCTTCTTATGAAAAGCAAGCCTCTTTTTGACATCCACAGCCAGAAGTGTTAGCATCTTTTTCCCTCGTTCACAAGATAAAGAGCCCGACAAACTTTAGATGCATTGCAAATGGACTTCACTGTTTACGCCTTATCTTTATGCCTGGAGGAGAATGCAGGCCACAGCATCTTGGTGAAATGACCTTTAAAATCATCTTATGCTGCAGTGGAGAGACACAAGATGCCCCAAGGCAGAGCTGAGAATCCTCTGGCTCAACCTCTGAAAGTTCACTGTGGCAGAGGGAATAGAGGGCAAGAAAGAATGCAGAAATTCACAGGGAACTGGGACAAATCAACTGATCTATCAGGATGTTTGAGATGGGCTCCCCACTACAATATAAAACACACTGTGGGAAATATTTTGAGCGGGCTTAGACTGAGAATATAACTTTCTTCACAGAAGGTGAAGAAATTTCAGCCAGAACTGTTTGTTCATCAAAGCATTTTTCAGAGAGCCAAACCCAGGGGTTTTAATCCCCTGAAACTGGAAAAGGACTATGTCTCCCAGCAGCCTAGAAAGTGCTGTGCACATGAAACCCTGAGGAAATCTAGGAAGGATCTAAGAGGACTAAGTGTGAAGCAAGGACAGTTTTTTGAACTGATCAGTCCTGGACATGAGAATTACAGCTATACTTCTCTGAAGTCTCTAGAGAAAAAGAAAGCCATTACTGAAAGAGGCAACATCTTTGGTGCTTGCATTCAGCCAGCAGCTTTTTGTAATGACGTTTTTGGGCTCTGATCCCTCAATTACTGTGAAGTTTTGCCTTCAGCACCTAAACATATTAAGAGGCTGTTTCTGTGACACAAGGCAGCTCAAGGCTCCATGAAGGACATCAGGACTTCAGAGTGCTTGGTGAAGAGATCTCTTTTCAAAATAGGACAGAGACTTCTATAAATAGCCCTGGGCAATCACAAAGCTCTGGCCATTACATATGTTCTCTATACTAAGTCCTAAGCGAAGGTTTCAATCAGCATAAACCAAGGTTCAATAAAGGGTTGAATCAAAGGCCTAGTCCTATAAACAGTCAATTTTGTGCCATGAAAGATGACATTTATTGAACTCCTATTTCTGTCCAAGCAATCCTATGGTGCTTGAATTTTAATCCATTCCTCAACGGATGATTGGAGCAAACATAAAATAAAATGTCTGAATAAAACAGAAATATCAGTCATCAAATCTGCTGTCAAGGTTTCTTGAGGCCAGTGCAACCACAATAAAGCTGAGGGTTATGTCAAAGTACACTGGAAATTTTCTGCAGCCAAGCCATTTATAAGAAGCATTCTCTAATAATGCCTCCTGTTTCCTTTTCACCTTACAGAGGACAGTTTCAGAGCATTTTTGCAGCGGCATAGACTTTGTTCCCTTTGTCACTGTAAAGCTCCATTTATTTCAGGCAAGCTTAAAGTCTGAGACCATTTTCTACCTAGAGTTGTCTGGCATTTTCAATTTCCCATTGAGATGTGATCAAACCAACTGAAGTTGCCTATAGCATCTATTTCTCCAACTGGCTCTGGGAGGCTTGCAAGAAACATGTAACACATAGCAATCATGGATCATGGCACAAAAAGATCAATGACTGAAATATTTGCAGCTCTGCTGCAACATTCAGTGACCTCTCAACTACAGTGCATCAGCATTACCTGTTGTGTAGAAGCACTGCACACCCATTGCATAAGTCTTTTATACTGTACTTTAACCAGCTTTAGGGTCAGTTCATGCATTATTCATGCAGCCTTACCAAAAGCACAGACCTATCAAGGTGTCAGAATGGGACAGATTTCTAGAGATGTCTCTGCAGGATCTGCGGAAAATCTTGCTCCAACTGCTGTGACCGCAGCTGCTAGGAATTAGCACTTGTGAGTAGGGGTCTGTTTGCAATGGAGGGGGCCAGAAACAGTCAAAACATTGGCCCAAATATTGCATCTTGCTTTGTCATCCTGAGCCAAGGAAGACTGTCCTCTGAATGCTCGTTGAAATCTACTGTAAGAGTGCCTACAAACTCAAAGTGAGCCATCCCTCGCTCCTCAAACTGACTCCAGACACACTGAGGTTCCTGGAAAGCATAAGTGCATCTGATGTGCCTAACAGTGACAGCTAAACCATGCACAGGCACATCCTCAGGGAGAGCTGTCAGAAAAGCTCTTTGCTAGATCCTTCTCGTGTGCTACTTTGGTGCCCAAGGAAGAGTCCTGGAGAGCGCAGTGCTTGCACAGAAGACTGTGGTGCAAAAAGATGCCATAGGCCTCCCTCCTCTTTTCCCCAAAACTGAAGGGAAACAGACCAGCAGCATCTACTGCTCTGGACAAGCCCAGGAAAAATAGCTGCCTGAACAACATGCTAAATGGCACCAACCAATCCTTTTCGGCTCTGCAGCAGGGTAAGAAGGTAATGATCCCATTTCAGGAATACCAACAGCAATTATGCACTTGACATCAGTGACATATCAGACTCTTGAATTTAAAAGGCAGCACCAATTGCAGACCCCTTCAGTGTAATATTAACAACCTGGAAGTTATTAATCTACTTAATTGCAAGTGCAGCTTGGTGTCTGCGGACGGGACTTTGATCATTAATATTTGACAAGCACAGACTTGTCTATTATTATGTTTTGGAGTCAAATGGAAGTGTTGAAAATTGATGGGCAACTCTTAACCCATCTCTTGCATTGCCTGAGGGAGTTCTTTTTCACCCTACAATCTTAATGTCCTATCTCCCAGCTCTTATTCTAGAGTAGCATCCCTGTTTTAATCTAGTGCACCATCAGTACTCCAGTATTCATTCTCAGAAATATTCTTGCTTATCACCTGACCCTCTACCCCAGAAGAACCCCAAAAATGAAAATCCCAAACCACCCACAACAAACTGACAATGGTCAGTTGAACTCTGCCATCAAAAAATATGCCTAGGATAAACAGAATTCAATTTTCAAGCTCCAGCAGGTATGAAAATTCAGCATTGATATGAAGTGAGATGAAAATTTGTATCACATAGATTTATATTAATGAAGAATCAGTTAACAGGAAAAGAGCAAATCAATCATTAGTGTGTCTGTATAGGATCAGCCTTATATAAACCTTGTGGAAAAGTTTATAACAAACCAGTAGTGAGTACCCTGTAGCCTTTGACGTTCATTCAGAAATCTGAAGCAGCAAAGAAGAACCATAGGCAAGGACAATCTACAAGTGAACTTCTGAACTCTCCAAGTATGCAGTGTTATCAGGGGAAGAACAAGTTCTGATTTCATTTTCTGAAAAATCACCAATTTTCATATGGGGTTGAAAATGTTTTCCTTTTTAATAAGAGAAACAAAATTAGGCTCTAAGGCTAAATTGCCAAAGTCAGAGGTAGAATTAGGACCCAAATATTTAGGTAATATTAACAGAAGCCCTCCCTTTTTAAAAAACCATCAAAAGGTGGTACAAATATGATTTTTATCTTCATTCTTTTTAATGTAATGGCCACCTGACTTCCCAGTTGCTTGAAAGAACCATTACTTCCTGCATTTTTTATCCTTTTATTATTTTACTGCACCACATGGCTGCACACATAATTAAGGATTTAAATAATGAATAGATATTAGCATTATGTAAATCATCATCATTTTCCATTAATGGGAACTGGTGGTAACTGCCTGTGAATCACAAGCATTAGAAGTCACACAGACTTATACATTTTTAAATTTGAAACTATATGTCTATTACAAATCACAATCAAAGCAGCTCTTTTGACTGCCCTTAGATTGTTCCCAACTCAATCTGTTGCACATCTGTTAGCTAAATTTTATGTCCAAGGCCCTTAAGAAAATATGGAATATATTAGTATCTTGAATTAGGAGAGCACAGAGTTCTCAAACTGTGATTATCCTAACCAAAATTAAAAACTCCAAGTTAACATTATGTATGTCTATTCAAATTATACTTAGCTAAGGTCAGTTATGAAAAACAGTTGCCATCTCACCACTTACTGTTTTCATCCATCTTTTTTAATAAACTCATTACTGAGCTATAATTGGAGTGGTTCACTTAGGCCAGGTCTGGAAAGCATTGCTTTTCTTAATTCTTCCTGCTCTGCCTATTTCCACTGTGGCTTGGGGCTTAATCCACGGACACTCCAAATAATGAATTCAACAAACAGGAAAGACAACAAAGTCTATTCTGAATGGCACTGTTTTCTTGTACTATATAAAGACATTTTAATAGCAGCATCAATAAAATACATAAATCAGCAGCAAAGGCTAATAAGACACCCTTGCACATCACTCTGGAGCACTCAAGTGTCAACCATCAGGCTCACTGTGCAAACATTCACATGCCTGTGATATTAATGACAAATGCTGTTAAACTACACTTCTTGTAATATAATGTCTTTTCAGAATTCATGCAAAGAGACCAGAAAATCCAGTGCTAAAAAGATTGGAGTGTTGATGAAAAGGGGATTTGGAGGAGATAGTCTAGAACTGGAAGCTAGGCACCTCATCTACTCTCTCTCTTCTCCCAGAGCAACAGTGCTCCTGTTCTCTAGGATAGGACTGGCTGGAGAAGTGTGTCGGGAGAAGTTCCACGTTCCAGCTACACATGTATACAGTCCCTAGAGTGGACACTCTAATATTATTCTGCTTCATGTCCCTCAGAAGTTTTTATGCTCACTACACTTCCTTTAACCAACCTCTATTCAGTTTACTTTTTAAACATCAAAACCCAGTATCTGAATATTTCCAAAAATACCCATTTCCTGAATATTAGACTATGAAATTAACTTATTGTTAAAAGAAATTGTAGCAGTCAATGATAGACAAGTAGCAAAAGACTTGCCTAACCTCTGTTTACTGAGAAATGAGAGAGAAAGTAAGTATTAGTTTGGAGTGCTATGGCAAGGGTAACTTGGCTGTATTTTCCATGATAAATAATGCCTGATTAAAGACTGATATGACACAAGAATTGAGATAATATTAGCTGTTCAATGGCATATATGATATATGTAAGTTCCTTAAATCTTATCTCAGATCTGCTTTGATAAAGCAGGACAGCATTTTGAAATCAGAGCCACAAGAACCATTAAAAACAGCACTGAACTGTATTACTTGTTGAAACAAACTCCTTGCCCCTCAGCTAGACAACCCAGTACCACTACTACCAATAGTAGCTGGCTTTATACCTGGGGCAGAAGGACTTGTCTACATGAGATCAGAAAAAGAAATAACACCCAGAGAAGTTAACAGGTTGAACTAATGGCAGACATTAGATGCTGGCTCCTAATTTAGGCTGCTGCTTCTCCTGACAGCACTCCCATACCTGATGCACAACAAAACACCAAAGGGAAGTTATGTAGTCTTGTTCCAACTGTTACACAGGGTTGACTGCCAATAATATTCTAATTCTAATTGGGAATATCAAAACAAACATTTGCAAAATGTCATTCAATGAGCCAGTATTCCATAAGCCCCTACTGCCAGTTAGGATCTAGACAATTAAGCATTTCCAACATTTTTAGTTTGTCCTGCTTAGATGTAATTGCCACATAAGTGACTTTCAGCAAAAAGCAAAAGCAGACAGATGGTGATTGATAACTTCAGACTTAAAAAACCCACAAACAGAATTTACTGCTTTGTTCAAAACATAGGTAAGCCAGCTCAATTATTAAAACCCAGAAGATATGACTGAAGGACAATCTGTAGTGTAGTCTGTCACGTTTCCAGATTCCACATAAGGAGGCTTATCCCCTTTCTCCTTTTTGTAAACCCTTCAAACCTTCCATACGGAGGGTGAGACTGAGCTCTGTGTGTTAAATGTTTCCTTTACCCAGCACATACATACTCAATACTGATGGTAGAATGTATCTGCTTTGTATTGACCACTCCATTAAGAACACTCACAGTAACTTCCACCAGTCCAGAAAAAGACCCTCTAGGGATGGGACAGCCCTGGGCATTTTATTTCAGAAATGGACTTGTTTTTTTCTGAACAGAAATTCTACTAAGAAACAACTGCAGTTCTCACTTGTCTGCAAACTTGTGGAGTGAGAAATAAAAAGAGGTCTTTGGCTTCCACAAGATGTAAGTATCTTAAATGTCACTGAATCCGTGCCAGAACACAACTCCAAGGTGGTCTTTGACTGCAAGAGGAGCAAGATCAGTAAGTGGCCAGTCCTTTCAGAACAATCCTCTTGGGATCAGCAATTGCCCTTGACAGTGGTGCCAAATTAAAAAAAGAGAATCAGCCCTCTCCAAAACGAATCCAAAGGCTGCTTCAGCTCCAGAGAAAATCTCATTATCAGTATGTAGGCAGTATGAAAAGTTTTACTTCTCCTGCAAAGAAAAAAAAAAAAATGGACCTGGCGTGGAGATCTCCTGAGAGAAGAGCTGTCATGACAACCAGTAATAGTCACAGCCACATCACCTCATTCAGAGGGTTCCAGTATTTCTGTTTCTGGACCTGGAATTAACCCAAGACAGCAGAAATAGAAAAAGGAATGTTAATAAACCTGTCACAAATACAAGATACATTACTGAGTCCAGGGAGGCCCACACCAGCATCAAAGGCCATCCTCCCCAGCATCATGCAACTAAATTGTGACCTTTCCACACATACAAGTTAGGCCTCAAAAACTACAGCACACAGCAGAAAGAGCAAAGGAGGTCAAAACTCCCCACCAATGTTGAGAACTCTGAAGTAGCAGGGGAGTTGTTAAATGAAAATGCTTGAGCAATCTTGGCAAGCAGACTCAGATACCACTATACAGGGGAAAGAAAGCAAGTTTGGACTGGCATTCAGCTGAGACATTCCCAGTATTGCATGGGACTAATAATTTTCTGTATGAATTTTTATTATTCCCTCAGAGTCATGGAAAGAATAAATATGAGGTTTCATTTCACTTTAATGATTTTCAGAACGAGGCTCTGAAGAGAAAGTCAGAAAGCAAAAATTAGTGTTCCGTTATCTCTTGTAGTTTGCTCTGTAATACTGCCTCTAATCCTGAGTTCTGGGTGAGGAGTTCTGTGAGCTAAGTCATCAGCTTGAAGATGGAAAGGGCCTGCCCCATGTGTAATCTGTAGGGTAGGCAATGGACAGGCAACAAAACCCAAGGGAACAAACTTGTCAGCAGCATTTGGTGGATTGAGCACACCATAGGGAATACTTACATTGCCTTTAAGTTTTTCAATAAGAACCCTGGATAAGTAGAATGGAAAAAACACAATAGTATTTAGATGCCTTCAGAGCAATGAAATCAGGATATAGCTAAACCATACTTTTCTTTACATTGCCCAGGCATTGCAAAACTACTAAAACCAGCTTAAACCCAGATTATAACCATAATATTAAGGTTGTGGTTTGAAATATACCTATTGTGACTATTGATGAGATCAGCAAATGCTTAGTGATGGGTGAATGCTTATCGCTGCATCCTGCAACAGTACACAATCAGGCAGATAATTAGCTTCAGTCCTTCCTGTTGAGTGTGTACCAGTGGTAAGTGAAGAATTCAGAGAAACAAACTTAAGCCCCTTAATTGCTGTGAGAAAAATCTCAGCTAGTGACAGAAAGCACCACTGGATGCCAAGAACACCTTTTTACATTTAGGCCAGCTCAAACCCAAGGCCTTTGAAGATGAACAGGTAGATTTAGTCAAAAAATGAATTAATTTCACAAAGAATTACTCAGATTATTTTTTCTCTAATGCCACCAAGCCCAAAGTCTGAGTCATTCCCCATAGTCCAGGAATCCCTGGGACGATTTTCAGGCCCTGATAGATCACAGAGATTGGAGGACATGCCAGACTGGGAAAGTGGTGAAAACAGTAACACCCCTCTCTTCCCATTTCAGTGCCTTCCCCTCCCCTTCCATTCCCTCTGGCAGGGACAAGAAAACAATGAGCGTGGTGCATGTAGCACTCAAGGAAAGCTCAGTAAACTAAGGGCTGCCTTTTCCACAAGCCAGCTACACACAACTTGATCTGAAGGATGCAACACATCAGTGGAGGGTTTGGAGGTTTTTTTGAGTGAGTTGACAGAAACAAATGAGCAGGTCACATATTCAATCTCTTGGACAACATAGGAACGCTTCATTTGCTGTAAAAGTCAAATACAGTGACCTGGTTAAAGGCTAAGTGTTTTTCTAAAGGTGAAACCCTGACAAAAGCAAAACATCACTTATTTTTAATTAACTACCAGAATGTTATTTGATTCTTCTCTAAGCAGAGCATAAGCACAGTATTATTCCTGTACCTGCTTATCTCTAGCAAAAAGGTACCGCTGCCTTTGAGTAGAAATCTAGTGATTTGGGAAGTGTTCTGCAGGCAACAGGCTGAGCAACGCTGCAGTCACTGCTGGTGGAGGAGCTCACTGTCACCTGCCCAGCCATCTCAGTTCCCCAGGGTGAGCTAGGCACAAGAGTGGCTACAAAAAGTATTCCAAGTACTTAACTAAGAGCTTTTCCAACTTTGCTCCAAGGCCATCTCTGCAGCTGTGTGAGAGATGGTCTAAGTGGCTAAGAGGCCTGTTCCCATAATGGGGAGAGGGCTGCCAGGCTCTCACATCCCAGCTGTGTGGATGCTCTAGCACTAAATACAGAGGCAGGACCCAGAAGCCAGCAATTTACATTTGTCCAAGATTAATCAACTCTGACAAGAGATGCCAAAAGATTCATATTTAAAATAAGCAGCTGCCCAAATCTGCAGGAACACTTGTAGGATGAGTATAACCCACACTCAGTCTCTTGTTAGAGCTGGTTCAGAGACTGGGTCTCCCTAACCCCAAGCCAATCTATCGTAGTGTCTAATATTCAACATATGACTAAATTTTTACAGCCCTAAATTTCAGAAACAAAAACCTCAAAACCTTCACCAAAGTGGATAAACTAATGACACAAAGTAATATTTTTGGCAAATCAATATTTTCTATTTCACTAAAAATATCCCAGGCTACTCAGACTGTGAGACTGTCTTCAAATGCTGCTTATATCTCCTTGGGGAAAAATACCTTTTAGTATTCTTATGAGGCACCAGATTGTGACTTAGACCTTGAAACTCTGCAGCGGGGCAGGGCTGAAAAACACAGGTATTTAATATGGATGCATTGGCATATGCATAAAGCTCTACCTGAAATTCAGACTCCACCAGATGATGCTCAAAATTACTTTTTATAAGTGTCAGAAAATAAAAGAGGTAATTCACTGCACTATACTGTGTATTGGCCACAATGCTGGTAAAAATTACAATGCCTTTTAAAAGGGGCCATTTTCCTTTTCTTCTCAGCATTCTTACAAAGAAAATCTTACCTGCAGATTTTGATCTACATCCCACCTAAAACAGATGTAGCTTGCTATCCCTTCTTATTAAGGAAATACTGTTCTGAAACTTGACATTCTAAAGACAGAATATAATTTTTTTTTTGAGAAGTGCAATGTCTTGAAATCTCACAGAACCTTCCCATCCATGAGCATGAAGCAGGGGGCATTTCATGCCCCATAATGCGCAGCAGAACAATCTTATCTGAATAGCTACTCTTTCTGTGACAATTTGCTTGCATTCAGACAAGATTATTTCCCTGATCTTGTCAGGCCACATGAATACATAAAATAAGCAGACACAGACAACAGCTCACATAAATATTGCAGCCACAACCTATGATTAAAGGTGTCCCAGACACATCTTTGTCACTGGTTGCATTTAAATTTAAACATTTTTCCCCTAAACCAACATTGTATCTTCTTCTCTCTCTCCCCTTATTTAATTAAAGCTTCTCTTTAAGATAATCTTCAGATGCACCAAGGAGTAGTCCTCTCTGGTATTTTATTGTCAAGCAATGAACTACTCTTGGTGGTTTCCCAGATCTCTTGCCAATGTAACCATGGAGACCTCTCCAGCTGCTGCAACATCTTGAGGAATTTTGTCTCTTTTACTTGGTTCCCACATGGCAGAATCATTATCCAAAACTGGCTGCAGGATTTTTTTCATTTTTAAAACACTCACTAGCTTACATGCTCATTATGCCAACAGTTGGATATATTGCTCATTACTAAATAGCAGTATTTACTATTTATGTAATAATAGTATGTAGAGGAAATGGACAGACGTTATCAGGGAAATTCCTATACTCTCAAATGTCCAAAGGATAAGACTCCATGACACCCAATTTTCATAAAATAGTACCTCAAATTAAAAATGCTCAATTAACTGAAACAAAAAGCTGTCTACATCCACTTTCAGATGATGTCAGGGCACAGCTACTGAATGAGAAGAGCACAGACTCTCAAGTCAAAGGATACATAAGCATTGCCAGACTTACACTTAACTGGTGCATCTACAACCATAGAAAAACGTCTTGTAACCACCACCTCTTTCCAGCATTCTTAATTGGTGAAGATAAGAAGGAAAATTCAGGCAGGATTGCAAGAGAAAAAGTTGAGGAAAGGAAAAAGAGCACTATTCATTCTCTTAGACCTTAACTCTCACGCTTTTCCTCTTTCTGTTACAGATATCTCCCCAGGTATCTGATCCCATTACAAGGCAAAGAAAGAGAAGAAATGAAGGAGGAGAGTGAAAGGGCTAGACAAGAAGACATTTTTTACTGCTCACTTTGTTCCACAGTAAGGGCATGGCCTCCCCAAACCAGGTGAAACCTTTGGCAGCACTTCTATAAACCAACACCTGAAAGTACAGTGAAGAGCAAAATTCTAAACATCCCAACAGATGCTTGTCTGATCTTTGGGTGATGGACCACAAGTTCTGCCCATTTCTCTGGTGCTGAAGTTACCAGTTACAGCCAACACCAGCTGCAGAAACCATATTTGTTTATTCTGCTGCTGTTATCTTAGGCCCTTAAAAGGCATTTATTTCTAATTCCTTTCAAGGATACATGGTCATACTTCAAGAACAAGAATTCCTGCAGTGTTAGCCAATCTCACCGATTTTGTGCTCTTTTCAATTTTTAATTTAACAAAGGCTTCAAAAGCATTCTTCCTCTGAAACAGCCCTAAGAAAAAATAAAGCAAAAAAGCAATATTGACTGATTATGCCTTATTTGACCCTTTATATTTCAAGCACTGCAATGATGTTTTTTTCCTTTTCCTATTGCACTTACAAATTAAATGTAGCAACTGTTTCTAACAGGCATTGAAAAAGAACAGAAAAAACACCTTCCCCCAATGCTCACTATAAAACATCTTCACCTACACCAATAATAGCATCTGTCCACAGTTTGGTATATCTTCAAATATGCCCCAGGGCAAATAATCCCTCTGACCTGTGGTTTGAGATCCAAGAGAATATAGGTATCTTCAGATCCACTTAAAACACATCCAAGAGACAGTGGGAGGAAAGGGACAGAGCATTCCAAACACTCTTAACTAGTCTGTGGTAAAAGGTAAGCTTTTCTGGCATTGCTGTGCCCATGGATATTGACAGAAAACAAGGGAAGAAGAGAGCGTCATTGAGTGTAAGGAAAAGACCTGTCAAGAAGTGTTGGTAGCCTGAAGGGCCTGTCAGGATATCTTAGTGTTTGGAAAAGCTGAAGACAATTCCACCTAAATGAGACCAAAACCAACCAGTTTTCTGCCAGCATTTCCAGTCAGGTACGTCACAGAATCTGCAGGAACTGTACAACACTACTGCCCATTCAAGACACACTAGCTTTTACATTATTGTTTCTTGCTAGATATTCCCATGTTCCCATGTGGTTTTAGGCAGACTATCAAGTGCACAGCTTCTGAGACCTTTAATAGCAATGCAGAACTTCTCCTATACTGTGCTGTCCAGCGAATGGCACTGTCACTCAACAGCCCAAAACCATAGGGCTGGGTATCTTTTACAGCTACTGGAACATTTGCTGGAGCCCTAGTTTTACTTTCAGAGTACATGAAGACACCTAGTTATTGCCAGTTTTATGTGATAAGTTTAGAATCTATTCTAATGCAAGACAGAGTGTTCACGCTGTACTAACATGCTGCAGTGATGTAGAGCTGTCCAACTTAAAGCAACCTGTGTTCTACTTCAAAGCTCTCAAAGAAAGCTGAAGTACACCTGTTAAGTGCACAGAAGCTTGCTAAGCATGGGCAATCTTGGCTGAAGTAGCTCTCTGCCTGCAATTTTTTGAAGATGTACGTGTCAGTCAAGTAGAAAGGAGACACTACCCTTGTTTTTAACGCTCAAAAGGAGAATTTGCTAAATAACAATAGTTCAGAAAGTTCCACCTCTCTACCAGCCTAGCCTATGATCAATTTATTAGTGAAAAACTTCGGTGTTTGTGGTGGTGTGAACTGGCCCCTCATGCAGATTGATTAGTGGACTACGGCAGTAGCCTCTAATTTTAAGTTAGTTCCTCCCTCCCTCCCTCCCATCATCTCCATTACAGCTTAAGAGCTGTCATAGGGTCTAGTCAGAAACAGAAGCCATGAATGATCCTCACCTACCATTAACATTATACCAAATGAAGTTTAATTACTTTGTGAGAACCTCTAAGTTTAGGGTAGGGAAAGACTTCATACATGTGACTTTACAAGTGGAAGAGAGCAGGCAAACACCTTTCAAGAGTTCAGTCGTGTCTTGGATGCATGTGCATCAGGGCATCCAGGTCACCCTTCCAGGGAGAGGAAAATGTAGTAAAAGCAAAGGGAGGGAGAAGTCAAAAGTGTATGCTGAGGAAGAATCAATAATCTGGAGCAAAGGATCAGAAATTGAACAAACCCCTCTGAGCATATTTTCCTTCTCTAGCCAAGCATCTTTACTGAAGAGAAAAGACAGAACATGCAATAGGAGCAAGCTTTCTGCCCTGCATAACCTGGCATGAGCTCCATGTTTGTCAAATGGATACAGGGAAAGCCATAGGCTTCCCAAAAGCACCTTTCAAAGGGGGTCTTAAAGCGAAGTAGGCATATTGCTTCTTTTCTTCACTTACATCACTATGAATACCATTTACACTGACTTTGTACCTTTTGCATTTCATTCATAAACACACATTTCCTTTAGGTTTTTACTTGGCCTGAACTAAAACTTCTGTGAAGCCCAAGCACATTTATCTCTTTGTTTACCATTCACAGCAGATATTAAAAGGAGAAACAATTTACACTAAAATATATTAACCACAAAAGGTCTCTGACGGGGAGTGGGGTATAAAATAGAAAACCTAGAAACTAAGACTTCATTGATGTGTTTTTAGCATAAAGGGCAAAAGCCACATTTCCACTGTAAAAGCAAACAAACATACATGGAAAAAAGCAAACAAAACAAACAATGCAACAACCAACAGAAACCCAACAAGTGATCTAAACACTGTCAGCCTGGGACAAATAATTTTGTACTACAACAGCTTATTTTCAGAAGGCCAGTAAAGCAAGCCACGGTTTTCACATTTCAGTGAAGGTAAACTCTTCCTTTTAACTCACCCTGCTAAACTCATGAGAAGATTAAAAACTGTTCTGGCATTGCTAAGATTTTTTGTGAAGTTCACTAACTTAAATTAAGAACATCCTGTCTTCTTCACAGCACCCCCCACTTACCCCCCACACACGTGGTCAGCAATGGGAAGAAGCCATTCTACTTTGAGGGCTGGTATAGATGGGCTTCTCACAGTGCTCATCAGCAGCCTGCCAGGGCTGCTAATCCCAACAGCTTCAGTGAGCACAAAGCAAGCACAATGCCCATCACTTCTGAAAATCTTGCCTTACCCAAGTACATGCAAAACTGCTCATTGTAATTAGGATAAACCAGAAACTGTCACATTGCCCTTGTCTCCTAGGAGTGTCCCTAGTCACAACTGTAGTACAACCTAGGAACTTTTTCTCATCAGTTCAAATAATACACAGAGCACAACCTGAGTTTGAATAATTAAACCAGAATTAGATTAACATGTTAAACCTGGTGGTTTTTTTCATTGTGAAAATATCTATAGGATAATGTCAAAATGTTTAGAAATGTGTTTGAACTAAAGATGAAAAAAATTCAGAAGAATTTGAGAGAACTTGTATTTTCAGTAACTTTTTATTTCAAAACTCCTTTTATTTCATTTTTTAAAGATAAAAAAGTAATTTAATTGTAGGTTGTCCTAAGACAAAATGCAGTTTGTCCTGAAAACAATAGCCCCCTCCTATTCAATTCAGTTTCTTTATAAATGGGTGCAGATATGACAACAAAAGAAACTGTCTTTTTCTCCCCCCACCCCCCCCAGCATCAATAGAGGCAGAATGTGTCAAGTATGCCAAGGCCATTTGAGCTTTCTTTAGTAAAGAGTAGGTATATAAAACATATTCCCAACAAGTAATATTTTTATTTGCAACACATGATAAAGTATTAATCAGTCTGCAGGAAGAAAACGCAGAACTGAGCTCCAGATCAAAATCTATCCTGAAAGAATTAACACACTCTCCTTCAGCAAACTACAGATTTTGCATCCCTTTGGACCACATTTTCTCCAGGTGTTTATTGCTGAATTCACAGCAAATGAACCCCTCATGCATTCTGTCCAAATTCCAATCTTATTTTCTACCTGCAAGCTTTCCCCCAGTGATCACTAGCTCTAAACACTACAGTGCTTGAGTTTAATGGCACTCCAGCTTAACAAAACTCTTCATGGTCATTAAGACAAAATGACTGAATTAATTCAGAAACTCAAGAGCATTCAGCTGAACTGATATTAAACCTCAAAAATACATGAGCCAAAGTCCATTTAGGAAAAAAGTAGGCAAAAATGAGTGATAAGAAATAGGGACAACTCTCTTTTAATCTAACTAAAGCAGCTTAAGAAGAAAACACTCTAATGAAGCACTTAATGACTAGTTAAAATTATTTTAACAACTGATGAGTTCAGAGAGAATTTAAAAGATAATTTCCCATCAAAAGCCTTATGCAAAGTCCCACCTCTACCTATTAAGTCCAAGAGTTTGGGTTGAGTTACTCTGCAAAGCCACATCATAGAAAAAAGACAAGCAAGCAGTCTAGGGAAAGATAGTATTCTGCATTTTATATGTTTATGCACAGATGATATGCAAACAGAATTACTTTCACAGAGGTATAAAATCATCAGAGCAGATATTAAGCCCAGTTCTCCTCAGGCATCTCCACAAGACTTACCAGGCTGAGCATGGCCCAGAAATTTCTCCAGACTCCCTCTCCTTCCCATTCAAATCTCACAAGCCAGAAAATTTCTCCCAACATGGTATATAAAAATTATAAGTAGAATGTGACATAGAATTAAAAAGGATCAAGAATCACTAAAATCCTTGTAATATCACAGACTTTGTCAGATGGAAATACTAAAATGATTATAGAAATGAACCAGGATTCACATTACAGAGAAATCTTGCAACCAATTTAAATTTGAACTTACAGCACCCTGGGGCTTTTTGAGCATGCATAAGTTAAATATGGTGTCTACTCCCACCTCTTTTCCAGGTGATGCCAGTATGCAAATTTTTCCAGGAAGGAGGTGGGATGGGGGAACCCCTGCACTTTAATGACAGACACTTCATATACGTAGCTGCAGCACGTGCAAAATATTAAGTCAATTTCTGCAAGTAAACTCACACTCTTTCATTCTGGTCTGAGCCCTGAGCAAAATACTGTATTGACTACCTCCTCCTGTTCACATTTTGTTCTCTCCTTTTCCTCCAATAGCTTGAAAAAGTAAAATGCAGAGAGGTCAGAGGTCTACCCACACCTACTTGGTGCACTGGGTTAGCAAGCACAGTATCTGTTTCCATAGCAATGGAAAAATCTGACCAGCACTACAGCTCATCCTCAATCTCCAATGCCTTGCTTCTCTTTCACGGCCAGATGAGCTGCAGGTGGTTTTCAGCAGGAGCAGAGGTCACTCACCTGAGATTCTCAGCATGGGGCACTGCCCCACCAGAGCCAAGGCTAATGTAAGTCCCACATGGTGGCTCCAGATTTATTCTCATCAGGCTAAAAGAAGAACTTGTTCCTCAGGCCAAACATTTGCCTTTTTTGCATGCTGCATGATAACCTATTTCCTTTTGCATTTCCTAAAAGGCAGGCAGTTCCTCCAATCCTCAGGTAAAACCCTCCTCCTTCCAACTCAGGTCATGTTACAAAGAGTCTAAGTCTTCTTCCTAATAACCACAGGGCCTAGAGTTTTGCTGCATGTGGTTAGCTCAGCTCTCCTTAGGCAAGCATCCAATAATCTGGACTCTAGGTACCATAAAGTTGGCCCTGAGCTCATGTGTTTGCATTAGAAATATGTTATATTACCTCACAGTATGAGAAATGCTGCTCAGCAATTCAGCTTTTCATCTAAGCGGGCCGTACTAAAGCGGCAGCTCTGATACCTGATTCTCAGCAAGATAATTCCTTTACAGATGTTTTCATGGCAAACTGATTTCCCTCGTGTTTCACTCCAGTAACAGTCAGCATTGTTAATTTATTTTTCCTTCTACAAGGCAATAAACTGTTGCACATTTTCCCGAGAAGGGAGAGATATTACTGATTTATTTTGCATAACAGGAGACTCTGATACCAACCATTGATACAGATGAGCAAAACCATTGCAGAATCTTGGAGGAATTAACACAGCAAAATGCAAAATATCACTATCTTACCATGTGACAATAGCATCCCTCTGCCTTAACTTAGATCTTTGGTATCTGCAGAGAAATTTATTTGCACTATGTAAGTACTTAAACTGTATCTTTAGAGAAACCATGTTTAATGTTTCGCAATTGCCAACTGTCTGGAATTCAGATTGAAAATATCCAAGTTACAGCAGCTATTCATAGCATAGTTCCATGAGAAGTTGGATTTGCCATGGTTGCAGCATACAGGTGCCAAGGACATGTAAAGAACTAGAACATAAGAAATCCTCTCCCCGAGCATCATTACTGAAAGCCAAGGCTTTCCAGGATCTTGAAAGACAACAGAAAAAAATGACTTTCCAAAGGACCTTCCACTTCATACAAGACAAACTGCATAGAGGAAAAGCACTATTCAATGACTGACCAAAAAAGCCTCTGTTTAAAGCTCAGACATTTCTGGTATACCACAGAATAATAAAACCCCCATGTTTACTCCAGGTACTGAACAGATGAGGTAATAGGGGGAAATGAAGAGGCAGGACTGATTTAAGCTGTGCTTGCTGCTAAGACATGATCCCTTCTCAACAGCAGTCAGGGGCTTTAATTATTTATATTCACGTGGAATTGCTGCTCTAGAACAGCACGCAGAACTAAAGATGTGGGACCAGTCCATATGCTCTGTGGGAGGGAGTCACTTGAAATGTTTGCAGTGTGATGATACAGGGTTAACTCTTTGGATTCACAGCATCATTCTAGGACTGATAGAAAGCAGCCAAAAAGGAAATACAACAGTTGAAGATAAAATACTTCCCAGTAAGTGCATGGTAAAGGGCTTCTCCTCTGTGTGCCTGCACCCAGAGGACAGCCACACAGCACAGATACAGCCTGCTGTGTCCTGCTTTTCAGATAACAAAAACACAGGGAGGATTTCATTACTAGTTAAAAATGTCTAAAATCCTTCTTTGAAAATTAGTCAGAAAGAAGAGGGAGTCAGAGAAGGAGGTTTCTAGTGGTGGAATACAAGACAAGCAAAACTATTTCTTCCAGACTTTTCCCTTCTGATTATTTGCAATAAGAAAAGAAAATAACAACAGCAAGAAAGTGGGAGCAGAGACAACAGATGACTGAATTCAAATCATTAATCTCAGACCATTTACATTTTTGTCAAACTAATTTATTTTTAAAAAAATCTAACAAAATATTCCAATATTTGACAAATTTAATTTCCCAGAAAAATGATGTTTCAAATAGAGTGCCTCACCACTAAACCAAAACATTGTATTCTGCAGAAGATGGCAAAGCTGAAATTACTGATCTGCTCAAACAAAGATTATAGAGTTAAGGTGTGGAATTCAGTGCCTGAAAACAGTAAGATGTCTGAATTAATCAGGAAAACTCATGACAAAATCAGATGATCTTTAGACTGTCTACTTGAAAAGTCATGTAGCCTTTATCTGGGCAATTCACCCAAGAGTTCTGACACTAAATCTACGTCTTGTTCCCATAATGCCAGAGTCAGTCTGTCATGTATGCCCCCTGGAGCATCAGCATTAAGGAAAGTTGTAAAAATGTGTGCTTCTTGGAAATTAAAGTCACTAACACCAGCATGTCACATAAAAGAAGTAGTCAAATAAAATTGGCCTTTTTTCCTTCTCCAGTTTTATAAAACAAATAGTTCAAAAATATTTTTTGGTAAAGGCACTGTTCCAAAGACACTGCATTCTGTTTATACACAGTGAGCCAGAGGAAGTCGATTGATCTCATTATAATGTATTATTTTCTTGCTCCATGTTGTAAAGGAATAGAAAAGTATACAATCACACTGTCTGTCCCTACTACCTTAAATAACTTCTCAGCCTGTATTAAACAACATCTGAGAGAGGTTTCAGAGAGACACACATCTGCCAGAGGGCAGGAAGGCTCTGAAGAGGGATCTGCATAGACTGGATCAATGGATGAGGCCAACTGTACAAGGTTCAACAAGGTCAGGTGCTGGATCCTCCACTTGGGTCACAATTCCATTCAATGCTAAAGGCTGGGACATGTGCATGGAAAGCTGCCAAGAAAAAAAAGACCTGGAGGTGCTTTTTGACAGTCCCTAAACATGGGCAGTGTGTCCCAGGTGTCAAGAAGGCCAGTGTAATCCTGGCCTGTATCAGCAGTAGTGTTACCAGTGACTGTTCCCCTGTACTCAGCGTTGGTGAGGACATTCCTCATATCCTGTGTTCAGTTCTGGGCCCCTCACTACAAGAAGGACATTGAGGTGCTGGAGTGTGTGCAGACAAGGGCAACAGAGCTGGGGTCGGAGCTGGAACACAAGGTGTAAGAGAAGTGCCTGAGGAAGCTGGGGGTGTTTAGCCTGGAGAAAAAGAGACTCAGGGGTGACTTTATCACTCTATACAAACTGCCTGAGAGGAGGGTGTAGGAAGTGGGGTGGGTCACTTCTGCCAAGTAACAAGTGACAGGACAAGAGGAAAGGACCTCAACTTGCACACAGGAGGGTTTAGATTGGATATCGGGAAAAATTTCTTTGCTAAAAGGGTCATCAAACACAGGCTGCCCAGGGAAGTGGTTGATTTACCACCCCTTGAGGTATTTATAAGTCTGTGCAGACTTAGGGACATCACTTAGTGGTGGACAGAGCAGTGCTAGGTTAGTGATTGGACTTGATGATCTTAGAGGTCATTTTCAATCTAATCAGTACTATGGTTCTGTGATTATCCAGTTTGCAGGCTTGAATTACTTAAGCAATCTGCATGAGCCTCTCAAATATGCAACCTCCAGCTTCCACTTAAGGTACACAGAAGACAGATGACATCCTTTGAAGCTGAGTTCTACCCCAAACCAAGGGCACTATGAACATAAAATTCTGTCCCACAGTGTCCCCAGACAGATTAAGGATTCTGTGCTATCAGCACTTCACAAAACGGTACTGAAGGAGAGAAGTAATGTCTAGGTCTATAAATTTCCCTGTTCAAAGAGAGAAATGAGAGTAGAAAAGAACAAGCTAAGTGAGCAAGCTCGGAGATTTAGCAGTGGAAGAGGGCAGAACTTCTGCCTCAGAGATTTACCACTAAGAGCAACGTGCATATCACAACCAGAGCCATCATCTCTATGAAAACTGTAACAGGAACAGCTTATCCTCAGAGAATCTTGGAGAAGTAACATTTTGTGCAAAAGAAGTAGACCAGGTGTTCCAGATGCCCATGGATTGCATTTAAGGTGACCTTTCATTGCAATTCCCAGATAGTTTCTTTGCACTGTGGGAATCATGATAACTCAGTGTTCACTGAATTTTTATGATGCCACAGCTGGGTCACAAGAGGAAGATTTACAAGCAGTGGGAAAACATTTAAGCAGTTATTAGCTGTCTGGGACAAAACTTGATCAATAAGAAAATGAGATATTAGGAGGATTCCCTCTGTTCTGTTCTACTGCTCCTTGTTCACTTGACCCAGCACCACTTTACATTGCTACTTCCCTAGCAGTGGTATTGCTACTTGTTGCTTATAGTGTTTAAGCAACATGCAGTACTTAAACACACTTCCTAAGTGTGCCCTGTAAAAGTAAACCAAAACCAAGGCTACAATCCTTTGCTATCATGGGATCTGATGAAATCAGAATCAGCTTTAATAAACTCTGTGAAAGGTAACCAGCAGACTCAATAACTCAAATAACTTTCCACTTTCCACCAAGTTTTCACATTGTTTCCCTTTTAATAATAATAATTTTTCCTGGGTAAAGAGAAAGGGCATGTGCAGGGAACCTGAGAACAGAGGGTGCCTTTTTTTAATTCATGAATGCTTGTCAAATTTGGTGGTATCCTAGTAAACCCTGCTGTGCTTTGTGTACCCAAGGCTTGCAGGAAAATCTGGGATGGAACATTCACTATATGAAATATCAGCGTCTTCTGCCTTGGGGACTGGGATGTCACACATGTATCTGGAGCATTCTAGAAGAACCAAGTTTATTATTTCTACATTAAACTTGTGACCACCTCAAAGATTGCAGCCCTTCCCTCTTCCTCCTGAAAGCTTTTTCTTATGAGTACAGCATGTATGAAAGTTTAAAGCATTACTTCAGGTTTCTCATAAAGCATTCCCACAATGCTTAGTCATCTCATAGCTGGACACTATGACCTGTACTGGTGAAGAGAACAAAGCCTATAGCAAGCTCTGAAGCCAAGAGCACCAAAAAGCCTCCTGCTCCTGCTTTGCTGACCATAATACATTTTAAAAACAAACAAACACAAACCACTCCAAAAGCCACAAAACAACTCCCCACACCACAGAACAATTGTCTTGCACACATTCAGTTGTACAACACCATCCCTGAGGAGATGCTAACTCAATAGCTGGCTCGATACTGCCTTTTAAAAGCATGGCTTGGAGCCAAAGAACATAAACTCTGCCTCCAGGTTTAGTGCTATGCTGACATGGTTGCACTGCCTCCAGACTTGGTGATAGGTTTGTCAAATCTAACTCCTTATTTCTGCTTTGCCACTTGTGCACAGAGAAAGTATGTCCAGAATCTGCCAACACACTCAGTTGTACCAGTTTGATTTTACTTCTGATTAAATATTTCATTGTTCAATCAAGTGGGTACAAAAAAGACAGTATGTGTCGAAGTGCAGTTCACAAATCAGCTCAAGTACATGTCTCCCAAGCTGGAATGAGCCAAATTTGACCAAACTTCATGGGCAGACACTCTCCTCTGAGACATGACTACATTAAAGAGCTATGTAGATCCCAGGACTCTTGCATGTCAGCTCTCTCCCCCTTTCCTTTTGCTCCAGTGAGGTTATTATTTCCTGATGGCTTATAGCAGAAACAAATCTCTCTACTGGGTAACCAGGAAAGTACAGTCACAGGCCCCACTAATCTTCTTTTCCCACCCTATGCACTTCTCAGCAGAGCCCTGCATAATCTGCAACAGCTCATGCAGAATCAACAAGGTTGGAAGAGACGCTCAAGATCATCTAGTCAAGTTATCAGCCTAGAGCCATCATATTCACCCCTGAAACACAGCCCTGAGTGCACATCCAGGCACCTCCAAAACACTTCCAGAGAGTGACTCCACCAGTTCCCTGGGCTATTTATTCTAGTGCCTAAATGCTCTTCCAGTGATTGGTTGGTTTTTTTTTCTTAAAATCTAATCCAAACGTCTCCTGGCAGAATACAAACATGGAAGTGAGTATCTCATCCTGTAACCCAGTTCACAGTGCAGCTCTGGCTAACTTGATGCACTTAATACCAAAGTTTATCAACAGTGCTGTGAATCCCAAATAATAGAGCAGAAATAAGAAGGCAGCATAGCCTCTTGCTACTACCAAACAAAAAGAACCTCCTTAATTGCAGGATATTTTGCTGTCATCTCAACTCTACATTCAGCTACATGCTGTAACAAAGGGCTAAATGCTGGCTCTGCCCTGACTGTGCACCCACATCACAACAGCTTTTTCAGCCAGCATCATTTTTGAGTCTCACACAAAGGATAGGAAGGAATGAGGATCTGTAGCTCTGCCACTTACATGTCAGTTCATACCTGCATTTGCTTCATTGGTAATCTCAACTACACCTGCTCCCTGGGGCTGAGAGCCTCTCTGCCATACACAGACACAATCTAACCTGCAGCATTCATCATATCCACAAATAACTTGGGAAACTGCAACTCAAGGAACAGCTTGGGAAAGGCACTCCATAGAAACATGTGGAGTCTTGTGATCTTTAGTATTTGCACTGAAGACCAAGCTTCTGGAATTCAGTTCCATGGGAACCTGAACTTTTCCCAAAAAGGAAACTGCTAGTCTGCCTAATTGCAGGGAAATCTTGAGAACACATTATGAAGCTTGGCATGTCACAGAAATGACAAATAAATAAACGGTTTGGAGGGGGATGAGTTTTCAGCGGGTTAGTGTTTTATGTCAGTCACGTTCCTTGGATTCTGTAAAAGCACAGAAAAAAGAAATAATGTGTTTGATTTAACATTGGGAAACTCACTAAACAGGTATATTAGAAATAAGGTGTGTCTCCAGAAATGCAACCTAAAGCCACATGCAGCCTCACCATGTCCTTTTCACTCCAGCAAAACACAGGAGCTGGTCTGTGAGCACTATCACTTAGAGAGATGAGTGCTAGGTTGTAGAGCTCCCTAAGGCAAAGACAGTGATAGGGGTATTATTAGTACAAAGAAAAACAGCCTTCTTTGAAAAATGTGCCTCTTCCCTACTCAGTAATCAAGGCATCAGTGTGGAGTGTGTTCATTTGGTTTCTTTCATTTTGTTTGGGGATTTTTCAGCAGAGGGTGCTTAGGTGTTTGGATTTGGAGATCTGGGTTTTGTTTGTTTGTTTTTTGTTTTTAGTTTTTTTTGGTTTTTTTGGGTTTGGGTTTTTTGGTTGGTTGGTTGGTTTCTGGTTTGTTTTTTTTTTTTTGAGAGATGTTGAACTGCAGTTCAAGATCCAATAACACTTTTGCAAAATCCTGCCTACATTATTACTACCTTCTCTGCTTCAGTATTCCTCTAAGTGTAGAAAAATGTCTTAGCAATACAGTGAGCTGGACTTAACGATTTATTATCCCTGTTCGGCACTTACGGGATCTATCCCCAGTCCAAGTGCTTCAGTTCATTTCTAGAGACAACAGATGCCAGCAGCTGGAATTTCAGAGCCATTTGAACCCTGAGAGTCCACCCATATTTAGTCTAGCAGTTAAAAGAAGTTCATTCTTTTGAGTTCATTCACCAAACTGATAAAAACCATCCTGAACTTTCAGAAATAGCTAGTTCATTAATTTCACTGAAGCATGGATTAAACTGCTGAAAGAAATCATTTCCCAGTTGAAAAGAAGGCTGTTTTCCCCATTAGAAATTAAATATACATATTTGTATGTGCATATATATGCATATATATATATGCATATATATATATANCGCAAAAAATCAGGAAAAACAAGATTTTCGTGAAAATTAATTCTCAAAGTTCTGGTTTTGATGCAGAACTGACTTTTGAGCTAAAACCTGCTCAAAAGAACATAGTACTACATCATCTCCATTCTTCTGTGTCAAAGAAACTGAAAGTTGTACTTGAGAAGGACAATGAAGAGTTAAAAATATGCACCATTTCCTGAGAAAATGTGTAAAATTTCCACAGAGAATAAAGTATAATTGCCAGGCATTGATAAATTGTTTAAGAAACACTATTGATGATTCATACCAGTAGAACTTGCTGCTAAATAAACTCTGACCTTGATACTCAAGAGACCCACTTAGAACATCCTGCAAGACAATGATATATTTCTCCACACTAACCTTTGTTAGTAGTCTGCCTCTTCAGCTCCTTGAAACAAGCTAGTTCCAATTAAAGAGGAGAAGTGAAACTGTTTCATACATTTGTTTTAGTCACAGGACACACAGGGGTTATGATGTCATAATGCCAAGAATATTGGGAAAGAAAAGCTGGGTTTGGATTTTCTTTATATTTTAGATATATATTATTGCAACACTGCAAAAACTATTTCCTTCTTTCTGGAAGAAAAAAAAACAAAACAAAACAGCTGGTAAAAGGAGGAAGATGAAGAAAAAAATGGCATTAGAAGCTAAAGCTTAGAGCTGAAAGAGGCAGTTGTGGCCACTTTCCCAATCAGTTCCCAACCATGCAGCAACAGGGACATTATTTTACTTCCCACAGTTCAGTTTCTGATTCTGAACTAAAATGTGGTGAGAATACAAAATTTCTCTGAATTCCAAATTGT
>WEIU01020363.1:11721-24062 GCA_013389925.1 Aegithalos caudatus
AAAAACGTTTCTGGAGATGCTGACTCTGCAGATGTCTTGTGTAACTGACTGACTCATGACTTCTGGGAGTACAGTCTTCCTGTACAAAACTGGTTCCCATAGAAGTATTTTGACAAACTTTTCTTAAAAACAGTTGAACTCCTTACAATTCAAACTGCACCAAATATTCTCCCACCACATGTTAAAGAGCTGATTGTCCACTTCAACTCTGCTTTTCCCCCAGGAAAGGTGTTCTAATTTCCCCTCTGAATGAGTTGGGCTGTGTGCAGTAAACAACCAAGGAGGTCAAGGAAAGCAATGTGAAAACACAACCAGTTTTCACGCTAGACAGGAAATTTGTAAGGATTATGTTTAACTCTTCCTCAAGACTGATACTAGTCAAGGAGGTGACTGGAGATAGGCTTTGACATTTTCTGATGAGGTTTTGTTAAAATGTCTCAAGCAGTTTGGGGAAGATTTTCCTTCATTCCACCCAATTACACTGTATGACTGTATTTTAATCATCTTTAAAAGCATTTTTAAAGTGACTCTGTGCTGAGCACTCTATGAAAAGCTGATTTAATTTGATCACTTCAAATTTTGGACAGAAGCTCATAAAAACACCCCAGCTTCTAGTCCTGTCTTTGTACAGCTCTTCTGCCTCATACTGAGAGAACTTAAAGCTGTGAGAGCACTGGCATCCCTTGAGGGATGCCAATGTGGAAATGTTCCACTGAATCCCTGAATGGTTTGGGTTGGGATGGACCTTAAAGATCATCTTGTCCCATCCCTCTGCCCTAGGGACACCTTCCACTAGACCAGGTTGCTCCAACCTGCCTTGGACACTTCCATGGATGGGGCAGCCACAGCTTCTCTGGGCAACCTGTGCCAGGGCCTCACCACATTCATCATAAAATTTTTATTCCTTATTCATGTAATCCAGATCTAGCCTCTGCCACTTTAAAACCAATATGCCTCATCCTGTCAGTAGGGCTAAAAAGTCTGTCCCCTTCTAAGTACTGAAAGGCCACATTAAGGTTTCCCTGGAACCTCCTCTTCTCCAAGTGAGCACCCCCAGCTCTCCCAGTCTGGCTCCAGAGCAGAAGGGCACCAGTCCCTGGAGCATCTCTGTGGCCTGCTCTGGACTCCTTCCAGCAGCTCCACGTCCTTCTACTGTTGGACCCCAGGGCTGGAGGCAGCTCTGCAGGTCTCCCCTGTGCAGCACAGAGAGGCAGAATTCCCCCCTTCCCTGCTNTGCCCTGACTCAGGTCTAGAACCTTGCACCTGGCCTTGTTGAACTTTACAAAGTTGCCATGGGCCCACTCCTTTATCCTCCACAAGCCATCTCTTCCCTCCAGTACCACTCAGCTTGGTGTCATCCACAAACCTGCTGAGGCTGTCCTCAGTCCCACCACTTGTGTCATTAAATTAAGATACTGAACCACATCAGTCCCAGCACAGACATCTGAGGGGCACCACTTGCTATTGCTCTCAATTTGAGCATAGACATGTTGACTGGAACACTTTGAATGCAGCAATTCAGCCAATTCCTTANACCGCCTTCTGCTGTTGGACCCCAGGGCTGGAGGCAGCTCTGCAGGTCTCCCCTGTGCAGCACAGAGAGGCAGAATTCCCCCCTTCCCTGCTGCCCACACTGCGGGATCAGCCCAGCACACAGTGGGTTTTGGGGCTGCCAGGGAACATTGCTGGGTCATGTCTGATTTTTATTACATCAGTGTCACAAGCTCCTTTCCCACTGGGCTGCTGTCAATCCATTCACCCCCCTCCCNCCACAAACCTGCTGAGGCTGTCCTCAGTCCCACCACTTGTGTCATTAAATTAAGATACTGAACCACATCAGTCCCAGCACAGACATCTGAGGGGCACCACTTGCTATTGCTCTCAATTTGAGCATAGACATGTTGACTGGAACACTTTGAATGCAGCAATTCAGCCAATTCCTTATCCATTGAATAGTCCATCCATCAAACCCTACCTCTTCAATTAAGAGACAAAGGTGTTATGTGGGATGTGTCCAAGGCCTTGTAGAAGTCAATAGATGACATCAGTTGCTCTTCCCTTGTCCTCCAGGACAGGAGAAGGCCACCAGATTAGTCAGGTGGGTGAAAAATAGTTCCCTGGGCAGGGTACATCAGGACTAAGGCACAAGGCTGTCTTGGTATGCAAGTGTCCTGGAGGCACTTCTTAAAGGGTAACCGTTTCTCCTTACCTTTCTGCTTTTCATGCGATTCCTTTTGGTGAGTTTGTTCCCTGGAGCCATTTATAGAGCCAGAAATATTGAAACACCAGAAGCCTGTTTCTGAATGCCCTCAGCAATTCCTACTGGAGAAACACCTTGAGAAGGGAACAGTAAGTAGAAGGAAAGAAATTAGGAAGCTCATGAAATTGAAAAACTCCACCAGACCTCCACCTTAATTCTGCCTGCAGGTGTCCTGGGCCTTGGCTGTATGTGTGTAGTTTATGTTTGTAAAAAACATGGATTGTCAAATGCTAGAGTAAAATGTAAACTCTTAAATACTGCTGTGTACTAACTGCTACCTGAAAGGCTAGTTGAGTTTGCAGATCTCTTTTGGAATTAAAAATTCATGTTACTGTAGACAAGGCCACATCAGTGCTAGCTTCCCAGTTTGCCTGCTCACACGTGGATCAGCTCTCTGCTTGCAGAACCAGAACAGCAGGATGAACTCTGCTCAGATTTCTCCCTCCAGCTTCTTGCGCATTGTGGATCTAGCCATGAATGGGGAAATTCAGGCTGAGCAAACATGAGAAGTGTTTGTGAGCAGACAGATGGGGCAGCAGATGCCACATTTGTACTAACAACCTCAGCCACCTTCTGAGTCCTTGTGTTCTGCTCTCCAGGACCAAGAGATGTTGGTGAGTGTTGCCCAGGTGTCACCCTGATCTTTTTCAGCCTTCTGATGTTTGCATTTTTGTAGTGGAGTTTCTCACAGATTTTCATGTAAACAAAGTCTAGTTTATCATTCCTCTCTTGAGGAAGGACAATTGATGGACTTCTAGTTTGACCAGTGTGGTTGGAGGGGTGGCAGCCTCATCCTCTAATCCATGGTCATTGTCCAAAATGACCAGAATTGTCCAAAATAAACCAAAGTAGAAAATAAACTGCCTCTTTTTCTGCCCTGACAATTCAATTGCATGCATGTCATTCATTCCGTGTTCTATAACGACACCCAGGTTGCTTATGTACCCTCTCTTGATGTGCAGTGGATTTGTCATTCCCAGAGAACACCACCCATCCTTGTCCTCAGATGTGGCCCCGCTGCCATTGCCCTCTACAGAGTTGTGCCAGGGAAAATGCTGCTGGAGACCAGCCTGCTGGGTGCCTTTGTATACATGAGCAGTGAGGAACCAGAGCCAGAGCGGCTGCAGACCCTGGCCCCTGGCAGACCTCCCTTCCTGGAAAAGTGGTGAGAGGCTCTTGCTGGGCAGGGCTGGAAGGACAGTTGGACCCTAGAGCTGTTCCTGCCAAATGGGTTCACCACAGCCTTGTGCCTCAAACCCCAACAGGACAGGGAGACAACTGCCACCTTCAGACCAGGGTCTCCTCACAGCAATATTGAGTCCCAGTCTTAGATAGCCCATAAATATTCCATAGATATTCCCCTCTCCACATGGGTCCTGGTGCAGCCACAGAAGGAAGTACTTGAGGAATTTCCTGATCAGTTGATTGCTGGTTGTAACATTAATATTTTATTGTTTATAAAAGTGTAATGGTCAATTTGATACATTCTCCAGTACTGCTTTCAATTAGAAAAGGTTTTTCTTATCTTCAGGATGGAATTCAGGTAAAAATGAGGGTGAGGAAGGGACCTCAACATTGCTTGCCTAACCCAGGAAAAAACCCCTGTTTCATCCAGACCACGGACTTGATGTGGGATTACTGCTCATTCTGGGTTCGATTCACTTTCTTATTTTTGGGTTCCTTTTTGTCTTTGTGGGTTAAGGGAAATGCTAAGGATCCTCAGACTTCTGTGAGATGTGAGAACAGTTTCCTTCACATTTTGGCAAGTTCTAGTACTGGGAGAAAGAGGACATGGTGGGTAGAGGGCAGTGGAGCGGTGAAGGAGCAGCAAGGGGCGAAGTGCCTGAAGAGGGATGAGGAGTGTTAGAGACAGGCAATAAGCAAAAAACCATCTGGGCACACTCTTGCCTGTCGTTTGCATGGCCAAGTACCAGACCTGACATCTGGGTGTAACTGTCAATATCGAGGTCCTGGCTCAATGGCTGGAGAGGATTCACCCTTTCTGGATGGGCCTAAAACATTCAAACTACAGTGTGTTCAACCACATCAGGAGAGGATGTAGTCCACAGCCACATCAGGGTCACCACTCATTCACAGCACATTCCTATTCCTTCCTTTGTTCCTCCTGCTCCCACATCTGAGACTCAGCTGTCCCTGGTCCACAGGGAGCTGGTCTCCTTTCCCAGGGAGCTCTGAGCAGCTCTGTGTAGCTCCTCACAGTGGGGCTTCGCAGAATCACAGAACAGTTTGGACTGGGAGGGACTTTTAAGGGTCACCTAGTCCAACCCCTGATCATTGTCTTAGCCTTTGAGTTGAGAACTCTTGCTCAAGCATTTCATCCTCAGTTGGTGCCTTTTCAGCTTTTCCAGCTGTACACACTGCTCCTCCTGGTAGTGCCAGGCTGAGCACAAGTGTGTCTGTACCATCTTGCCTGTCTTCAGGTCAGTAAAAATGCAGCCCATGCTAGAAGAGAAACAGTTATATGAAGCTCATGCTCCTCAGGTTTTATTGAACTGTTGAGGGTTTTTGTGAGACAAGGAGGTACTGGTGATGATGGATATGTCTCCAAACCCTGTGAAAGGAGAAAGCTGCAACCACAGTTTCACTCTCTGGTGGAGGTGTCTGTGACAGGTAGGTGAAGAGCACTCAGGTCTCCAGCTGGCAGGTCATGTTTTGTGTCATCTACCTGTTTGCCTCTTGCAGACATTGGCCAGGAGATGTGTCCATGAGCCAATGCAACTGCTGCTCTGTGACCTGGGTCTTTATATCCTCCATCTTCAGCAGGCCCACCCCTGGAACATTCAATGATTGCCCCAACAAACATTTCAGCCAGGCTCTCTCCTTCTGCCTCCATGTAGCAGGTGGGCATTGGGTGCTTTTGCAGGACCTCCTGAGGGTCAAACCTGCACAAAGCCAGGGTGACCACCCAGAATCCTGCTGGGTTTTGTGAACTAACCCCAAAGGAAACAAAACCAGGACACCTGACAATTGCCTGAAAAAATTTCATGGCAGCCGATGCCAAGCAGAGCTTCCCCAGTCTTCCCTTCCACCTCCAACTGACTGGGTGAAGAAAAGCTTTTGGGTTCCTCTGGATGATAAGCAGGAGTGGATATGCACTCATCTCAGATGAGCTGTATCTGATGACCAAGGTGGCAGTGGCTGGGTAACAGTGGGCTCTTTGTTTCCTAGATTGCCAGAAGTGGTTCCTGAAGCAGGAGGAGATTCTGCTGACTCTGGTCCAGGCCCTCGATGCATCCAGCGGTTGGAGTCTCTGCTGCCTACTTCAGAAGTGAGCCAGGCAGGAGCAGAGCAGTCGAGGGATCTCCCATGGATAATGCCCTGCTCCTGATCTTCAGCCCAGTGTTCCCTCTCACATTGTGTCCTCCTGGCTTGGATCCAGCTAATTTGATCTTAGTGCTGATGACAGAGATGTCCAGGGTTGGGTAGAGCATGGTGTTCTTCCTCTACATTCTGCAGAGCATTTAATCCTCAGCTCCCTCAGCACACAGACCACCAGCTGCTCTGGCCTTGGGCATTGGCAACCACAGAGGGGGCAGCAGGATCAACATCTCTGCTGGGCATTTGCTGTCTACTTGACCTTCTGATCCAGATGATCTATGGATCCTGCTCACGGCAGGAGGATATGAACTATATGGTCTTTAACGTCCATTCCAACCCAAACCTTTCCATGGTTCAGTGATTCTACATCACAAAGTCATCTTCGTGGCCTCCGCTGGACTTGCTCCAGCAGGTTCATGTCCCTCCTGTGCTGGCGATCCCAGAGCTGGACAGAGGCTTGGTCCCAGGGTGCCTTTTGGCACAGACAGAAATCCCAGAGCTGTGTTGATGGGACAAGCTGCCCCAAGTCAGTCTGACCACGAGGACAGTTTTGGCAGAGATGAGCTGGTGAGCTCTGGGTCTGTCCCAGGAGAAAGTGGGTCTTTGGTGACTTGGGGAAACTGAGGCAGTTCTTGACTTGCTTCTGCATAGCCAGAAGTAGCCTGCCAGGACCTGGAGCTTGTGTTCACCACCCTGCTGACTGCCAGGAGCAGCTGAGCAGCATTCTGCTGGCCTTCAATACCTTCCTGGAGTTGTGAACTTTGATGGAAGGACCATCACAGTGGAAAGGTCCTGCCTCAGTGATATATATGGAGTGTATAATTTGTATTTTCATTGTATCATTTTCCCATACTGTAGTATATGTATTACATGGTTTTGAGCGAACTTGAATTTAGCCCTCTCAGTGAGCCAGAAACACAGCCCCAGAGGATTACCTCATAGGGGAGTCACTGCAAGAGGAGAGAATACTCATCTTGATAACAGCCTGGACAAGACAAAGGCCAGGAAAGCAACTATCTACTCAAAACCTCCTTGCCTGTTGAAAAGCCCGATTCTGATGACTCTTGATGACTCTCCGATTGCGGGACAGGGGATGTGAATAGAGAATTCCTGGCAACCCTGTTTACATTCAATCCTGTCTCTGGGAATACATCTGCATTTCTACGATCAGGACATCTGCAGCTGTCCCGAGATGTCATCATGGGACCGGCAACAGGAGGAAGATATCATCAGGACTTGAATGATACAATCCTGTCCAGTCATGAATATTCTCTCCAAAGCAGTTTGGCTACTGTCAGAGAACCAGGAAACCTATTCAGAGACTCTTGATAAATGGTGCATACAAACAGAATACAAAGTTTACAGTAATAATCTGGGAGTTCCTCAGCCTCTGGGCTGAAAAACTATAAAAACCCACAGCCTGGATTGGCAAATTGTGAACTTGTGGAGGATCAGTGCAGGCGAGGCTGATCCCAGGTTCACCCAGGGCTGACTCCCAGGCTGACTTGGTGGTGGCGAATTTCAATTTGATTGTATTGGAGACTAATAAATTCTTTGCTAAATTTTATTTGGCTGATTTCATATATAACACTCAGGGATATGAATGTGCTTAACTGGCCTCCAGGCACTGGTGACCATTTTTACAGCATGCAGATACTGTATGTTTGAGGGTGGACATGTGGATCTGGCTCTCCTAGAAGAGGGAAATATCTTCCCCTCCCTTTCCCTAACCTGGCAAAAAGCTCTCACTCCATTGCATCCTGCTACTAGAGCCCATATTACTCATTGTCTGGAGTAACAGCAAGCCCTGTTGTTACAGCTGGTGTTAACCAGTGTGTTGCCTGGACTCCTAAGGATGGTAAAGGATGAGCCAACATCCTCATACCTCTGCTAAATTTTATCTCATCCCAGCGAAATACTGTGCAACATTGTGTTGTTTTCTTGGAGCTCAGTGCTTAGGCCCATATTTGGGACATTTTTGCTTTCCAGATGTCCCATTATAGATACCAGAAGGGACTCCAGGACCTTCTGTGCAACTGGCCAAGCTACTCATCAATGAGGTGAGTGCAGACAACCCCGGGGAGGAGAGGATGCAGAGTACATTGAACTCTTCTATACTGGACAGACACAATTTGACCTCCAGGGATACTGGCTGGTCCTCTACAATGGGAAAAGCAGCCAGGCCTACCAGGTACTCGATCTGTCTGGACACCACAGAGATAATATGGGTGACTTCTTGGTGGGGAGCAGCAGTGTGAGCCCAGCACCCATGATGAGACTGCCTCCCAGCACAATTCAGAATGGGGCAGATGCTGTGGCTCTCTACCACAGCAGCACCCTGCAGAGGACATAGCTGTGACAGTGCAGGGACGCCGTGGTGTACTCATCCTAAATGCCAGAGAAGGTAGAGCAGCTGCTCAGGGTGCTGCTGCCAGGGCAGAGCATCCTGTATGAAAATTACTCTCACAGCACCCAGGATGAGTCTCTGAGCCGCTGCCACAGCCTGAGCACAAAACTCCACAGCAGTTTCCAGGTGGGAAGATTCTCCCTCCAGTCACCAGGACAGCAGATTTTTGTTCTCCCTCCACAGTCCCTTGGAGGACAGTGGTCATGTTTTAGTATGTCCTTTATTCAGGAGAACAGTGTTCTCTGGTGTGCCACATCCACCTCCTGCCATCTGCTGATGCTCCCACCAGTCCACCCTCACCTCTCTGCCCTGTTCACATGCCTTTTGGGCAGCATCCTATACTCTCAGGTTACCCTAAACCAGATATGGAGCCACATTCCCTTTGGTCCCACCGTCAGGGTGTGTGACATAGCATATCAGGTCCCTAAAGCCCAGCTTGCTGCAGGGCTGATGTGTGAAGGACGTGCCTTGAGCACTGCTGTGATTGATTTGCATTAATTTGTCGGAGCTGCTTCTTTTTGTGTCAAAATATTTAGTTTTGGACAGTGCCCTGAAGGAGTACAGCAGTGTGTGCCTGCTTGTTCTACACAAGCTGAGTAAGGGAGGCCTTTGCTGCTCTGCTGCTGATGCCAGAGGGAGGTTGTTGGAGGTTGGATATGGTTTCCTTTGTGTTAGATGAATTTTTTCCATTAAGTTGCTAGGTAACTAATTGCTGGGTACTTAACCAACAATAGAGTTGCCAAGCACGAGTTTTGGAGCTGATATTTTCTGATAATGGGCCATTAACGCTCACCAATGACATGAGACATTACATCATCCCATTGGGAGATGCTCTGCCCAGCTGGGAGGGATCCAAGCATTCCTACCTAGATAAAAAGGGGAGTCATAAGAACAGCAGGACTTCCTGTTTTCCACTGGATTCCCAGAGGAAGACTGGACCCATCTCATCACCACTGGATTTTCTACAGGATCATCTCTACTCCACAGGACTGAGTCTGTTTTTTACTCCAGAAGGATTCATCTGGACTGCTTCTAACACCCTGACCAACAGAGTGTCAGGTCACATCCCTGACTCTGTCAGGCTTTTCTGGGTTCTTTTGTTTGTTTTATTTGCATGTTTATTTTATGTTCTGTACTACTACATTTGTATCTTTAATATTCCTATTAAAGGACTGTTATTCCTATTCCCAAAACTTTGCCTGAGAGCCCCTAATTGCAAAATTATAATAATTTGAGGGAGGGGTTTGCATTCTCTATTCAAAGGGAACTTCCAGCTTTTGCTGGAAGATACCTGTCCTTTCAAAACCAGGACAGATGTCCAAAACTACGGCAATAAAACTGTTCCAGATGTAGGAGTGAGATGCATTGGTAGTGGGGGTGGACCCCAAGGAAGTGATGCCATGGGCTGTAGACACAAGTGTGGAAGTGCTTCCAACAGTAGAGAAAGAGAGGACTAGGAACATCTCTCTTTCTCTACTGTTGGAAGCACTTCCACACTTGTGTCTACAGCCCATGGCATCACTTCCAGGGTGAGACAAAGGTGAGGGGGTTGTGTGGTGATGGGACCCACAGCCAGGACAACTCTCAAGATGATGGTAAGAGTAAGGAGCAGTTGATATGAGACAGAATCACCATGTCCTGTACTGCTCCCCACACAAGAATGACATAGAGCTGTTGGAACAAGTCCAGATGAGATCTCCACAGAGATCCTCTGAGGACTGGATCCCCTCTCCGTTGAAGACAGGCTCAGAGAATTGAGGTTGTTCAGCCTGGAGAAGAAAAGGTTCTGGTGGGACCTTAGGGTTCCTTCCAGTGTCTAAAGGGGCTCCAAGAAAGCTGGAGAGGGACTTTGGACAGAACCCTGGAGGGACAGAACAGGGGGGAATGGCTTTAAAATGAAGGAGGATAGATTTAGGTTGGGTATTAAGAAGAAATTCTTCCTTGTGAGAGTGGTAAGGCTCTAGCACAGGTTGCCCAGAGCAGCTGTGGCTGTCCCTGGAAGTGTCCAAGGCCAGGCTGGATGGGGCTTGGAGCAACCTGGGATAATGAAAGGTGTCCTTGCTCATGTGGGACAGGATGGGCTTTAAGATCCCTTCCAGCCCAAACCATTTTGTGATTTTGATTAAATCCTCTTGCCTCACCAGGGAGCCTCAGGAGGTGTTCAGGTGAACAAGAGGTCATGCTGTGAGCAGCTGTCACTCTGCCTGAATAAAATGGGAGTGTCAGTGGTGGCAACAGCTTTTGTGTCTTCCCACAGGTGACCATGGTGACACCACTGTGGGGAAAATTCTGCAACAGCTCCACAGTGCCAAGCCCTCCTGCCATCTGCATCAGTGAGCTGTGCCTGGCCAGCGGGTCTGCTCACATCTGCTTCATGGAGCAGAAGGAGAGGGGAAGCCTGGCACCAGCCTCAGGAGCTCAGTTTGGTCTTTTTCTCAGGGAAAGAGGGGAAGGCATATGCTACTGTCCCTTTGCAGGGCACTTTTGGAGCCACAGGGCTGGTGGTGTTTGTGCTGGATGAAGAACATAGGCATGATATGTCCAACAAAATGGGCCTGATGTGAAGTCTGTCTTCAAACACATGGGCAGGGGCTTGAGCAGCTTAGAGGAAGAGATAGAGGAAGGTGCATAACATGGGGAACAATTCTGCCTTGCCTTTCCTGTCCTTTATTCCTGCTTTTCCCTCTATTTGATCTGCCTGGGCTGTTCTGTCATACTCCAGTTGAGAAGCTGATAAATCCTCCCCCATGTCTCTGCCAAGCTCTCCATGCAGGAGAGTGGGAGGACTGAAAGTTCTTCCTGCTGGTACCAAGACAAGGGAATTTCAGGAGAAGCAGGGCTGTGGGTTGTCCCCTCATGTTTTGTTCACTGATACTCACTGAACCCTGCAGTGGTGCTGTCTCCCCCTGGTCTTCAGCTGGTGCTTTGTCAGCATGTTTCTTTATCTTGTTCACCTTAACACATTCACATTCTTACTCATGTTCACCTTAATTTCTGTCTGGGCTGCATGAAGACAACTGCATCTCAGAAGAACCCTGATCTTTTTGGAAACACATTCACAGCAAGTAGCTTCCTTGCAGCTTTACTTGGCCTCAGTCATGACCATTACTGTGTTTCTCATTTCTGTTCTTGGTGTTCTCGTTGCCAGCTTGTCCTGTCAGGCTCAAAGTTCAGCCCAACATGTCCATCTCATCTATTTCCCTGGAATTTCCAGATGGGACAAACCTGACTGTCAAGAACATCTCTGCTACTAGTGAAGGCTCCAGCATTATTGCTGTGTACAGAACCAATGGAATTCCTGCTGGCGAGAAGGCAATGCCAGAGAACTTGGTGGATGCCTTGGTTTACACATGAGCCTGACACAGCTGGAGGACACTTGGGCTTCCTTGGGCCATCTTACACTATGTCCTGCAAGGGTGACAGGTGAGATTACTTCTCTATGAAAGCACCTGGTGTGAAGAGGGAGCAATAGGTTAATGAAATGCAGGGGCAGGTATTGTGTAGCTTGGAAAACTCTGTCCTGGAGGACAAACTCTTAGATGTGAGAGTCTGGCTGTAATGAGGCAGCAATCTTAGTCCTACAGAAGCCAGTCAGACCAAATAAGCTTGCTTTGGCCAAGCTTCTCTAGCTGGAGGCGTAGGCTGGACCCATTTCTATGATGGCTCTGTGAAAGCTGGTTCCAGCTGCAGCTGCAGTTCTGGCCAACTCTCCATCATCCAGCTCCAGGAACTGGGGCCCAGGGTGGGATTTAGAGGTGGGAGGAAAAGTGTGTGACATGTCAGTGAGTTTTGACTCTTCTGGGGACAGGCCCATGTCCCTGAGCTGCTGTGGCAATGCCAGCACAGGACTGAAGTTTGCCCTCTCAGAGCCCTCTCCCAGCCTGCAGAACAGCTGTCCCCAGCACACATTCACCATGGATCTCCACCTGTGCTTTCTCACACTCAGTGAGGCGAGCAGGGCATCCCACCAGGCTGGGGTGGGAGGGCTGGGGACATGGGCTGACCTCAGCTTTCCATGGCATGGCATGGGCTGTTGGGCATCCTGCTGCTGTGAAAGGGGCCGCACTGGGAGAGAACTGCTATGCACATGTGTGGATGTTGTACTGCCAGCCCAAGAGAACACCTGCACCTACAGCTTCAGCGTGGGCTTGTATGGGCTTGGAACAGGCTGCCCAGAGAAGATGTGGCTACCCCTGGATCCCTGGAAGTGTCCAAGGCTAGCTTGGATGGGGCTTGGATGAACCTGGTCTAGCGGAAGGTGTCCCTGCCCATGGCAGTGGGTGGGACAATATTCCAGCCCGCTGGTCTGGGGTCCGCCGTTCGAACCCAGGGGGC
>WEIU01020363.1:24288-44165 GCA_013389925.1 Aegithalos caudatus
CCCTTTCTTACCTCCTCAGCAGGCCCCTCTCCAAGGCAGGGCTGCTGGGGCTCTGCCCATCCCCACAGGACAAGATGAGCTTTAACGTCCCTTCCAACCGAAACCATTCTATGATGATTCTATGGTACAAAGATGGCCGTTTATTTCATTTGAGTTGTCTCTGCTGAGCCCTGATCAGGATTTCTTTCTGCAGGGTTAGATATGCAGCAATGGCAAGAGCCCCCTGCTCCAGGTCTCTCATGGTGGTAGGGGTACAGTCAGGGAGACTGCCAGCAAACCCTCCCATCTCAGCCCATCTGTGGATACCAATTCCTATGTCTTAGTCCTGACTCTGAGTCAGCAAAGAAATATATAGGGGGGTCTCTAGCCTCTGCAAAGACCATACAGCATGGGATAGCCAAGATCTGGCAAAATGGAGATTGCTCTTCCATTTTCCTGAAAGGGGCAAGAGTGGGCCTCTCCCTCTCTGTACTGGCCCTTGTGGTGAGACATGACCCTTCCCCACTTTTCTGGGAGGCTGCCAAAGGAGCTAAGCTGGTGTATAGTGGTAGAAGTAAAGACTCATCCAGCAGGAGAGGGCAGAGGAGAGTAGGAAGCAGAGGAGGGTGGGACGAAGCCAAGTGTTTTGGAAGGGGCACATAGCCAGGAGCTTACTAGCAGTCCTGAACTGCACCCAGAAAAAACACGTCCTCTTCACCTAGACTGCTCCATATGGAGCCTGCACCACAGGAGGATGCTGGAAAGTTTGGGAAGGATCTTGGTGAACTCCTTGGAGGGGGAGCGCTCCTGCAGTGTCTCTGGCCTCTACCTGCAAGGTTGGTACCCGGGTCCTTGTGCCCAGTTCAAGTGCCCTCCTCCTTTGTAATTGCTCATCCACAGCTGCCTTATCAGGACAGTCCCTGCACCAGCCCACCCTAAGGGCTGGTACTGGAGTGAGGGAACTTTGAGGAACAATGGTGGGCACTGGGATTTCAGTGAGGGGAGCAGGAGACAACCTGATCTGGGCTGCTTGTGAGACCAAGCTGGAAGGCCCATGAGGAATAGCAGTCTCTGCTGATGATATTGTGGTGTCTGCTAGACAAACCTAAACCCACAAAGCAAACAGCCCTTTAAAGTCCAGAGGACTCTGGTTCCCAACTCCTGTATTTATTCAAAGTACCCAGACCAAATAGTCACTTCTGGAAACCTTAGGGACTACACCTTTTGAAGAGTGGGAAAAATGTTTCCTATGTTTTGGCTGTTTTTTATGGAAGAGTTTGCTGCCATGCTCTGTCCCCCTCACCCAAATGCCTTTTTGACCAGTTGAACAATTTCAGTCAATTCTGCCAGTGGATAGAGTAGTAAAAAGTATTCTATTAGGTGGAATGACAACCTCAAGTCTCTCTTGTCACCAAAAGGAAGGTTGAGCTCAAGTTATCTGTAATGCAGCATGGCAGCATGATTTCAGAGCAGTGGGAAGAGAAAGGTGAAGAGCATGGGAGCAGGAGGGCATAAAGTCATGACAGCAATGTGATCCCTGACACCAGAGGGTTTCTGACCACCCAAAATGAGCTGTTGTTTCTTGGCAGAGCTTAACCTGACATGTGTGGGCTCACTGGTGAAGGTCTGGGGCCTGGTGTGGGCTCAGTAGCCAGAGCAGGAGTAGTCCATCAAAACCTGTCTCCAGGGATTCCTGGCCAGCCCCCGTCCCTTCTCCCTGGATGGGAGAATTCTGAAAACCAGTCCCGAGTGTGTCACACCCAAAAATATGCCATTCACATCACACAGTGGCGGTAAGTAGGAGGGAGTCTGCTTCCAACACACTGAGCAGGGCTGGGACCAGGGTCAGGCCATGTCTCCACAGGAGAGGTAGGCAAGCCACTGGGCTTCAGTGGGGAGCCCCTTGCTTTTGGACCTGTTGCTCACACAGCCTGGAAGCCCTGAAGCCCAACTGCTGGGAGCAGCTACTGGCACCCAGGCTGGAACTGTCCAGAGCTAGGATGTCACAGCGGGTGTAGCAGGGGAAAAAAGGGACAGGCTGGGACAGCCCAACCTGTTGTTGCCCAGAGAAGTTGCGGCTGCCCCATCCTTGAAAGTGTTCCAGGGCAGGTTGGGTGGGGCTTGGATCAACCTGGGATAGTGGAAGGTGTCCCTGTCCATGGCCAGAGGTTGGACTAGATGGCATTTAAAGGTTCCTTGCAACTCAACCTAACCCAGCCTGGCCCAATCCAACCCATTCTGTGACTCTGATTGTGCGACCTCCTAGGGCCCCCTCGGGCTGAGAAAGGTCACGGCTGTAATGGCTCTTCTCTGCCTTTGTTCCCTCAGCTTCCTTCCAGGGCTGCAAAACTGCCCTGTTTGTCATGGGATCTCTCCTGTTCCTGTTATTGTTGGTTGGCCTGGCTTTTTATTTCATCAAAAGGTGAGAAACTAGTTGTATCTGCTGTGCATTCCCCACCCTCTGCTTCTCCAGAGTCTCCTCTAATTGCTGCACGAAGATCTGCTCCTTCACTCAGGTGAATACCGACACTGCCTTCAAACCATTCAATATACTGCTCGTTTTTGCAGTCAAGTCCCTTCCTTTTTGCAAAGCCCCTTTGTTTCTGACAGAGCAGGCTGCAGGTTCATCTTGAGGTTGAGATAATGTCAGTAAATCCTGGATGATGCTGGGCATGTCAGCAGGTGCAGTGCAAAGGGCCATCAGTGGTAGTGACAACATGCTGTGGTAGGAGAGCAGAAAGCTGAAGGCATGTAGCACAAAACAGATGATGCTGCAGCCACAGAGAAGAGCTCTTCTTTGGAGCAGGGTGGAAATGACACACACCTTAGGATTACCTTGATGAGAAACACCTGCCACCTTATAACATGACACCACTTTAAATAATAACTTGGTATTCCCTAATGTGGTCAGGAGGCAAACAGCAGGTGAACACTCAGGCTGTATGTCTGTCTGAAAGAAATGTTACAGTAGATGTTACAGTTATTTAATCAACCCAGGTGATTTATTTTTATTAATTTTTACTGGGATTTTTTTTAGCACTGGACAAGGGGCTGATGTGCAAGAGTTAGAAATGAGGAAAGTTCTTAGAATACATTTGGGGAATAGAAAACCCAGTATAAATATATATATATTCAGTAATTTAAGAAATAGCCTAAGTCTAATTTAGGGAAGCTCTTTCAGGTTTTAAGTACACATGCCAGGGAATAGCAGGTGTTCTGCTGCTGTTTTTCCCTGAAATGTTGACAGAGACATTAGGAAACCATGTCTGCTGAGTGCTGGTCACCCAGCCTCTTCTTTTCATACCTGAGATGCAGATTAGCTGCCTTGTGTAAAGGAGCAGAGCAACTGATCACGTGTTTTTCTTCATCTGTTGCTTTTCAGACGTCCCCAAAATTACACCAACATCAAAATGAATGACCACAGACAGATGGCAGCAGACTTCCAGTGCTCCTGGGCACAGCTGGGTCTGACAGCCACCAATGTGTCTCGGGAGCAGAGGGTGTGTCTAGCTCCCCTATGCACCAGGGCTGCTGCACAGACCTGCCACATGCATCTACATCAGCTCTGTGTACAGCTGTGTGTGTGTGTCTGTGTACAAACACCTGAATTGGCTTTTACCCTTCTTAATTTTACCTTGGACTCAAGGAGACCTCAGAAACAGGCTGGGGACTTCTCATAGGCAGAGGTTGTGCCAAGTGTAGTGCCCACACAGACAGAAGCCTGTTCAGCTGAGGAAGGACACATGCTCTGCCCCCTTGCGGGATTCACTGCTGGGTGCTGAGTCAAGGCCACCCACATCAGACCTTTCCTCCTGGCAGGCAAGGTCAGTCCCTGGCCCTTCTGGACTCCATTGCTCAGTGAGGGCACATCAGCCTTCCCTGTGCCCTTCTGGTCCAGGCAAGGGGGTTCTCAGCATCATGCCCTGCTCTGCTAGAGCAGCTCTACATCACTAGCAGCCTGTTCTAGGGACAGCCCTTGCAAATGGGCATCACAATCCGGATGATGTCCTGCCCAGGAAAATGGGTTAGAGGAGAGCTCAACACTCAGTTAATCAGTTCCTGACCAGGTGCAACCCTTACTGGTATGGTCCTGCACATATCTTGCCAGACAGTGGGCAGCAGCAGTACCAGTCTCCAGGTCTGCTGAGCTTGTAGAGTGAGGAAGGTGGAATCTGCTCAGTAAAAGATTGTTTCCTACACAGTCTGATCTATCCCTAATGGTGCAGCAGCTGATAACAGGCTCCAACATCATGTGTGGAGTGCTGATCTCACCTCATGGATTTCTGCACTCTGTGCAGTTCCATGCATGGTGACCATGACAGTGACCCATACAGATCCAGCCTGCTTACTGGCCAGGTGAGGGGTAGGGAAAATGCAGATACTGATCCCACACTGGCTCTGAACTGTGGGATAGACAAATTTTTACTGAACAAGGTTCTGGGAGGGGAGAGTAAGATTGATTATCATGGCATTGACCCTCATGAGAAGAAAGCCTCCTGGTATCCTTGGAATCCCACCTCTCTGCTGTGTCCATCTTAGCTGCATCTTCTCCTGGCAGGCAACTGCCTTCTGCTGAGGCCTATGGGCCTCAGCCAGCTTCAGTGCCAGCCAGGATGAGAAGCACAGAAGGAGCAATGTCTCAGCCTTCCACTGTCCAGCCTCTTCTGCCAGGCAGCCCCTTCCCCTCAGCAGGGCTGGGAACACAAGGCACCAGGGACTTTATCTGCTGGGTGCTGCATGTAATCCTTGGGCAGCCTCTGAGAGATAGTTCTTCCTCCTGGCTCCATTCTGCCATTAGCACAACACTGCTGGCACATACAGGCCTTGTGGGAGCTCAGATCAGCTCCATCTTGAACTGGCTGAAGTTTGGCATGGTGGGTGAGGGCTCAGCCATGCTGCTGAAGGGGCCACAGGGCTGGGTGGCGGGCACAGTGCTGTGGCTTACGGTGGAGCTGAGCTGCTGCAGTGTCATCAGCACCTCCTGCTGCAGCCGCTGCTGGTGCTCCTGCTGGCGTTCCAGGCGGCACTGTCGCTCCAGCACTGTGTGCAGGGCCTGGCTCAGCTTCTGCACCTCCATCTGTACAGCATCCAGCTTCTCAGCAATGGCAGGGCAGCTGGGAGCAGGGCGGGGCACTGGTCCGCCCCAAGCAAGGCTGTGATTTCCTGCACCCACAGAGTTTGGCAAGGCAGTTTGAGTGCTGGCATCTTTGACCTGGTGTAGTGGAAGGCAGGAGAGAAGGGAATGTGAAATATTATCAGCTGCCTGTTCAGTGTCGTTTAATAGAAGATTTATTCTGCATTTAGCTCAAAGGCTCAGAGAAGAGGTCTCAGAGAAAGCCATCACCTTGTTGCAGACCTCTAGACCTCACCATGAGCTGCGCCTCAGCCCCTCCCAGTCCCTAAGCTGCTGCTCCATCAGAGTCCCTGGTGTACCATGTTGTTAGTATATGCTGATCCATCCTGGGTGAGTGCTGCTGAATGGCAGTGGGGCTGCCCATCCTGATGCCAGGCTTTTGTTTGCTCTCTGCAGGGACAGAAACAACATCTCCTGGATTTTGTTTTCCAGCCTTGGGTGGCTGGAAGAACTTCCTGAGATGGTACTGACACCAAGCCTTAAAAAGAGGTTTGTGAGCTGCCGGTTGGAGGCCAAGCCTGGCAGTGACTGGTATCTCCATGGCCACCAGCAAATGCTGGCTGGAGACGGGTGGGCCTCACCCCCACCCAGAGGGGCTTTCCAGATATATTCGCCAAGTGCCAAGGTATGCTGGTTTTGCATTGACTGAAGAAAGCTGTAGCAAAAAACCCATTAGTGACTAGCTTTGAATATTGACAACCTGTGGAACCAATTAGAGAGTTAGAAACGTTTATGGATTACACAGCTTAAAAATCAGAGAATCTTGGGAAAAGCCCTTTTTCCTTCTGGCCTGGGGAGCAGGTAACAAGCAGCCTGGCCCACTCCGTGCAGCAGGCCAGCCAGGCCGGGCCAGGCCCTGCTGCTCTGCCATGTTGGTGGGGCTGGGCCTGGCTGAGCCCCCAAGGCCCCAGTAGTTGCCGGCAGGGGGAGGGGACACCATGGCTAGTAACATCCAGCCGACTTTAAGGCCTGCCCCGCCACTGGCCTGGGCCAAGGGAGATGTCCACCAGGCTCCCAGGAGCAGCTCCAGGCCCGGGTTGGGCTGAGCCCACCCCGATGCCACTGAGGGGTGGGGGAAGTGTCTATCAGCCAGCCTAAATCTTCTGGCTGCTCCAATCTCTCAGTGTGATGCTACTGAGGCCCCCCCCTCTATCAGTGCAGCTTTGAAATCCAACACAGTGAGCCTCAGCCCAAGAGGGAAACACCCGGGTAAGATATTAACTCTTTCATTGTACAAATGAGACCTGAGGACATTGACCCTCTTCCTAAGTAAGAGGAAAAGAATAGAGTGAGACATGGAGAGACACAGCATGAGACTGAAGTCAGTGAACATAGAGAAAGAGAGTAAAAGTTCTAGGTGGAAGGAAGATTGAGAAGTTGCCTAGTTTAGGCTGGACTTCTCTTGTGAGGCCATGGAGAATGGATAATATATCCCTGTAAATTACACAATGCTTTTTTGTAAAGCATTGGGGGATGCAAAGTTCTAGTCATAGTTATGGACTGATATAGCTGTGATCCAATTGAGAATTTTGAACAGAGGAAGACAGAGAGAAAGATATACGAAGCCATCTACCCTTAGGGAAAAAGAAGACTTCTCTTTCTTGAGATGGCAATAATTTTAGAGATAGATAAAGAGAACCTTTGTTTTATACTAGAACAGTCATTCTTAAACTGTACCCTAAACAAAGCTGATATGCCCATGACCACAGCTGTGTGAAGGCTCCAAATGGGAGGGATGTCATGGTTTGCAGAATTCCCCGGAGGGCTGCAGATTCATGACATGGGAGCCACCAGGGAACTGTTTCTTGTGGCGATGTTTCTATGGGATTTCTAAGAGAGGCTCCTCTTCCTAAGACTGTTTTAAAGTGGTGAAACTGACTGAAAATCCCAGGTTTTGTCTCATTATGTTGTCAGTGGGAAAGTGAACAGCTGTAGGGGGAGGAGAAGTGTTTTAAAGGTTTCATTCTGATTCTTTTAGTTTTTATTCTATTATTCTATTAGTTTTTTTCTTTCTTGTAGTTTTGTTAATAAACCTGTCTTTATACCTTTTAAGTTTTGAGCCTGCATTGCTTTTCTCCTAATCTTATCTCACAGCAGAAAAAGAGTGAATAATTCTAGTAAGCACTTAAACCACTAATTTTGAGAAACCGAAATTAGCAAATATGAAACCACTACACAGGGTTAGCATTGCTGGCGAGTGCAGCTAGCAGAGGTTGGGGGCACTCTGGGAGCCTTTCACCCCCAGAAGGCTGCCCCACCACATGGTGTAGATGCAGCAGGCTGCTGTGCAGGGCTGGCCAGATGGCAGCAGCTCCTGGCCAGAGCACACAGACTCTCCCATCCTGCCATCCTACCTTTTTCTGCAGGAGGACAGACCTGTCCACAGTCTTCTTTTTCACCATCAGGGCTGAGTTCTGGGTGGCAGGTGTGACCAGCTGCCCTCGGCTGGGAAGTGGCTGGGACAGGGGGGCCAGGCCCCCCAGAGCAGTCCCTGGAGCCATGGCTGTGCCTGTGGAGCTATCATCACCTGCAACAATAGAGAGAGAAACACCTCAAAAGGAAGCCCTTGGGGGGTCTCTAGTGAGGAATGGGGCCTTTTCATGAGCCCAGCAGTGCCAGGAAGTGGCCATGGTAAACCCCGTGGGGCCAGGCCTTACCATTCCCAGGGGCCAGCCCCAAAGGCAGAGTGTCCCCAAGCTGCCCACTGTCCTTGCAGAGTGAGGCCACACCGACAGTCTGGATGACCTCCTTGGTGTCCTGGCTGCCAGGAGAGCAGGATGCCTGGCTGCCCATAGGATCCCCAGCAGGCAGTGCAGGGTGCTGGGTGCCCAGCAGCCTGGGGGGCTCAGCCTCATGCCCCTGCAATGAGGGCCAGGGCTGGTCCCCATCCCAGCCAGCTGCTGCTGACCCTGGCTCCATGCTCTTTCTCTTGAGGAAGAGGTACACAGCCTGCGGTGTCACCTGGATATCATCCAGCTCCAGCACCTTCTTGATCTTGCGGAAGCTCAGCCCAGCCCTGCGCAGCTCCACGATCCTCCTCTTGGCATGGTCATCTAGCCGGCCCATTGCTGCCCAGAACCTGTGCCCAGCACCTACATCCCTGGAGTGTGGCTGTGGTGGGGATGCTGGAACCCCCAGACAGCTCTATGCTGTGTGATGGTGCTCAGGCTCAGCTAGTGTCTTGCTGCCAGACTGCCAGTCCTTCCCCTGCATCCATGTGGTGCCATCCCCAGCAGTGACATGGTTCCCAGGTGGAAAAGGTGAAGGAGGTTGCTCTTCCCACTGGAATGTATATGGACAGCCCCAAGCCTGTCCCTTGCCCACGTGGAGCCCCTTTAGAGAGAGGGGGTCCAGCTTGGTTCCCCCGTTTGCCAAGGGCACAGAGTATGGTGACAGGCTTGGCTCCCCTCAGTGTCCCAAATCGGACATCAATCCTACCCTGCCAGCAGCACAGTGAGGAATCAGAAGTGGTCAGAGTCTTGAGCAGCAACTCAGTGTCCTGGGAAGGCCAGTGTGAGTCCTGGCAAGTGATGGTTCATCGCACAAGGCTGGCAGGACCCTGTTGTGTTTCCCTGGTGGCCCAGAAGGTCATGGCAAGCAGAACTGTAGAAACTCCAGCAGCGCTGGTGCTGCAGAGCCTGCCCTTGGGTCTGGAGATGACACCATCATGTACCTTTGGGAGAAACAAATGCAACCACTGATACACTAGAAGAACTGTACAACTATAGAAAGTCTACAACTATATAAAGAAGGCACAACTATAAATATAATGGCTGTACTTCCTGTGCTTCCCCTCTCACACCAAGTACATGGCTGTACCACACAGGGATACACCTATATATATCTATATATACACATGTATGTGTCCATGCAACTATGGTGGAGAATGTTTTCCACTTTCTACCAAATTCCTTAATCTGCAGGCATTTCTTGGACCCTCAGTGCTGCAGCTGCTCCCTAAAGGACATACTTTTGGGTTTCACTTCACTAAAATAAATATCTTCCAAGAATTCCCAGAAGGCAGCAAAACACTTTTCTGATTAGAGACTACATCAAGTGACTGCTGCCAAGTAGATGTGATATAGGAACCCTTTCCAAACCAAACTTCCTAAGGCACATGTGAATCTTAAAAAAGACAACAATGTGTTATGTTGGCCAAGGAGGCACAGACACTATTGGACATCAGCCTCAGGGAGAAATAGAGTCAATTTGACAGAGGAATTTTGCCCCTCTGCATCTTACATGGCAACAGAAAGACACATTAGCTCCAGAGCTGTAGGCTGTACTTTGATCCAGCTCTGTTTATGTCTAAAGGCCACCCCATGCTCTGCTGTGTGCATTAGGGACCTTGTAGGTAAGACCTGGGGCAGTGGAGATTGGAAAACAGGCATCCTTGAATGCAGACACTATATTTGCAGAGCAAAAGCAAAAGGTCAGAAATTCTCAACCTTCCCCATGTCAAGGGAAGATGCTCCAAGGAGACCACCACCTTGAAGCTGCAGGTATGAGGAGCTTGACCCCTGGCAATATACTTTGCCCTCCTCCCAGAGTGTCTCCTGAGAGCCAAAGGACACTGGAATATCTGAGCAGCTGGTGACAGAAACATATAATTTACATAAATACCAGGAAAGCCAACAGCCACAGCTGCAGCCTTCACCCAGCCTCCACTGGGAAGATGAGACCACCTTGGAGAAGCACAAACTCCACGCTGCATCTCCTCCAACTCCCTCTCCACTGAAGATGTTGCTCTCTGCATACCATCTCCATGTCCCAAAACCCTCCTTCATCACATACTCATCTCCTTCAGTCCTTCCTCAGCCCTTGACTGAGGTCCCACCACCCTGTCCTGCTTTCCTGGGCTTGGGGAAAGCTCACGAGGCATAGACCATCCCTACCCCGCTAACCCCACATAAGCTCAGCGTTCCCAGTTCACAGTGTTCCCTCAGAACCCCCCATTTGTTGGAGGGGCAACAGGATGAGGAGGATGGCTTCAGGACAGCAGGGCATGACTGCGGACAGCAGATCCATGGAGAAACCATCAGTGCTCAAGGCTTCACCCAGGCTCTTTATCCTTCAAGAACAGCACTTGCCTCTGCAGCAGGGCTTAAAAAAATATCTATTTACTGATCAGAGGAAGACCATGACCTGAAAAGCCGTTTCAGAGAAGACACTGAGAAGCAAGCTGGGGGTCAGAATCCAGCAGGTGAGCGGGAGATGCAGGAGGCAAGTGCAGGCAGAAGTGCAGGTCAAAATCCAGCTCCAGCTCTGCTCACTTGTACCTTGAGGATAGATAAAGTGCACAACAGCTATTCTACCCCTGTTGGGTAGGAGAAAAGGGTTACCAGTGAAAGCAACATGAGTCTATTCCATAAAATATAGTATTCGCACAATTTCCTCCAAGATTACAGAATCACAGAAATACTAGGTTGGGAAAGACCTCTGAGTGCAACCTTTGACTGATCAACACCATGTCAATTAAACCATGGCACTAAGTGCCACATCCAGTCTTGAACACCTCCAGGGATGATGACTCCATCACATCCCTGAGCAGCCCATACCAATACCTGTCAACTCTTCCTGTGAAGAATTTTTTCCTCATGCCCAACCAGACTCTTCCCCTGGCTCAGCCTGAGGCTATGTCCTTGTCCTGTCACTAGTTCACTGGGAGAAGAAGCCTTTTAGGTAGCTGTAGAGAGTGACAAGATTACCTCTGAGCCTCCTTTACTCCAGGCTAAACAACCCCAGCTCCCTCAGGCATTCCTCGTAAGATTTACCCTCTAGACCCTTCCCCAGCTTCATTGCCATTCTCTGGACTCACTTCAGCACCTTGTCATCTCTCCTGATTTGAGGAATCCAGAATGCTTTGGACTGGAAGGGACCTTAAAGCTCATTCCATTCCCCAGCCATGGGCAGGGACACCTTCTACTATCCCAGGTTCATCTAAGCCACATCCAACCTGACCTTGGACACTTCCAGGGGAAGACACAGCTTCTCTGGGCAACCTGTTCCAGGGCCTCACCAACCTCACAGTTTGAAGCCATTTCCCCTTGTCCTATTCTAGACACTCTTGTAAAAAGTACCTCTTCATGTTCCTTGTAAGCTCCCTTCAAGTACTGGAAGGCCAAGTCATAAGATCCTACAGTCAACCTTTGCTCCATCTCAACTTATAACTTTATTTATCCAGGACTTGCTGCAAACTCAGTTTTCCTGTACTAAATGTGCTCCCCATTTCCACACTGAGTCCACCACCTTCTCCTCTTTCTCCCTCTCCAGAGGGTATTTTCCCCAGGGAACTGCAGCCTGTGTTATGCACACACCTTATCAACTTACACATTCACAAACAGAGACGAGACCTTTACACTCACCTGACCTTCAAGGTGTTTGTTATTCTCCAATAATTTTTGCACAAGAAAAAAACAAAAATCAATTCAATGAAAGGGAAAGATTCAAGGATTTTTCTACACCTGTGACTGATGAAGTTGCCTTCACTTTCAAGGGCCAGGCTGGGACTGACGTGGTTCCTCTAATGGTTTCTTACACCACTCAGGAAAAGTTAATTCCAGTGGTTGTTTTGCAGGATAGGAAAAGGGAGCACATCTGTGTAAAAAAATTCACAGCAATTGTATGAGCTCACCTTTGTCTCTAGTGCTTTCCCTTTCTGTGGATATTAGGAATACAGAGAGAGGGTTCATCTCCTCCAGAAAATCCTGAAACAGTCTCATCTGGACTGACTCAACCTTTGCTACCTCTAAAATAGAGAAGCACCACAACGTTGGCTTGGCTTGGCATTCCCATAAAAAGACCAGGTGCTGTGACCTGAGTGTAGGCAATAGAAGTCCCCTGTTCTGAAATCCTGCTTGCCTCCACCTCCCTGGCTGTCACACTGTGTTCCAGCCACAGCTGCAAGTCCTTTGGCAAACCCAGATTCTGCAGCCACACATTATTCCCCTGCAAGCTGCAATGACTCCTCATGGTCTGAAAGTGTCTTCCCCCCCCCGGCTCCAGACCTCTAGTGTTTTGCAGTTGGCTGGGGATACCAGCGGGAAGATGCGGTGACTAAGAACACTTAGTTTACTTAGTTCCAATCAGAAAGGGCTGTCATGCAGCACCACAGGCTACAAGTTTTTCCCTTTGGTGGGTTGGCTTCTGAGACCTTACACAGCCAGCTGGACATACACATTTGTATATGCATGCCTTGCTACACCATCACACCTGCAACAGGAATTTTACTCCAGCCTGCCAATTTGTCTGTCCAAATTTCAGATTAACCATCCTTTTTTCAGCTGCTGCTGAATGATCACAATGTGTGAAGTCTTTATGTACTTAGTTGTAGGTGGGAAAGCTCCTTTACTCCAGTGTTAATGCTGATAATGCTCTATTACGTAACTCTGCATGCAGCTATATCCACAGAAACACAGCCCAGAGCCTGAAGCAGACTTCCCATCACCAGAATTGCTTCCTTAATTCCCATACTCTCTGGCCCAGATAATATTACATACAAAATGAAACAGCCTCAAGAGAGAAGGAGAAAGAAGGCAGCATACCCCAGACTTCCTTTCAGAGCAGAGTAGATTTAAGCTCTAAAAGAGAGTAAGAGCATGAATTCAGGTTTCCTACAACTCAAGTGATGTAACCACTAAGCCTTAAGCCAAGCAGGCTCTTCCTGTGCACAACTTATTCCTGTGCTTGTGCAAGCCCCCACTCCAGGGGGTGAACCTGAGAGAGAGGACCTCTCCAGTGTCCACCGTGCAAGTCCTTGGGGTACAGCTCCCCCACCTGCCTGCACACACATCCCCCCCAGCCAGGACAACCACCTATCTCTCCCACAGTTCTTCTGAAGCTCCCATTGCCTGGCTTTGAATGCAAAATTCCCCAAGAGTGAAACTTTAGCTGTGTGACCACGGAGCTGGCTTATGTCTGGGAAAACTGACTTTTCCCTTTCATCTCACAGCTGCTCTTGGACACAGGCAGTTTTTATCCTTGGGAGGTGCAAGCAAAGCTGCTTCCAGAATTCATGCTGGGGTGAAGGAAGGAAGAGTTAATCCTTCAACAGACATGGCACAAGTAGCTGTGTTTCCTTAATGATTGTTTTAGCTGCATCATAGCACGCCGGTGGCCATCCTGGCCCACGAGATGTAATAGCCTTGGAGAGATTGAAGCATCTATGTACAGATGGTCTTAACCAGAGCAACAAGCTCCCATCCACCAGGAACACAGACATGGGACAATGGGTACAGAGGTGGAGCAACAGGTTTCATCAGAGAGACAAACTGCTGATGCTGAGAATAGATGTGACTGGAGAAGAATAAGGAGAGCAGCAAAAGCTGCGACCCATAGGGAGCATGAAGATGCAGAGCAAAAAGATACAGCTTGGTCTCAGCAATTGAAAACAGGCACTTTAAATTGTTAACATTCCAAAGCGTGTTGAGCTCAAGGGCTTGCTGTGCTGCAGAGTGCAAAATACTCCTGCCCTAAGAAGGTCCATGTAAAATCATGAAGAACAAAGCTGGATGTGACTATGTCTCTTTCCTTTCAATTTTCTTTGTACTGCGCAAGGCCAGTGTACCAGGGCATGAGAATCACTTTACTTCATTAACAATGGATTCAGTGTTGCCAAAAAGGGATTGATCCTTATGAGCCTTGTAAGGAGACACAAGCCTGTCAGATCTGCGCCTTGTGATTAGTAACAGCTCGAAAAGGTTCTCTTGCCTGCACTTTCCTTTGTGTCTGATTTCCAGACCTCCTTCTCAGACCCCCAGCACACCCTGGGAAGCTGGAGCAGCTGCAAGCAGCTGGGGAGAGACACTCATCCATCTTGTTTAGTTTTATTGCTTTCCCACAGTGTTCTTAATAGCTGCTGCAAAACCTGGCAAGACAAGTCCTTTTTTACTCTGCATCAGCTTGGAGGGGAAAAAATACTAAAAACATCTCCTAGAAGCACAGGGTTTACAGTGCTCTTTTACATGGGACTCAGACATGGATTCAGGCAGCAAGTGTATGAAGTAGAGCAAAGGAACTGTGGAAGGAGTCTGCTAGGAATGCCCAAATCCTCACCCTGCAGAGAACTGTGCTCTAGACACAGCCATGCATCCATGGGCAGGACAATTCTCCACTGGGCTTCCTGCCATCCAGGTCCTGTTCTAGAACCTGCCTGGCACAGCTTGGAAGTGACATGGATAGTTCTGGGCTATTCATGCAGAAAACAGTTTCACTGCTGTAGAGACAGACTGGGAAGTCTTAGCTCTGTGGAGACAGGTAATCAGAAAGGGCTCACAGAATCACAGAATATCCCAAGTTGGAAGGCACCCACAAGGATCATTGAGGTCAGCTCCTGGCCCTGCACAAGACAGCCCCAAGAATGGCAATGAGCTGGCCAAGGTGATTGAATGGAAGTTAGCTCGGAAGAAGATGAACAGTATTAGGTGTCTAATGCTGAAATGTTGCCAAAGCAGGTAGATCTGTGCCAGTGAAAAATGGTCATTTCTCCTAGGCTGCAATTTTACTCAGTGCCACTGTTCTGTGAGATTTGCCAAGCCTTGTGGAAGCAATAACATTATCTAACAGCACTGAGTATAGTGAGGCTGCATCCCACCTTACACAGCCCTTTCTTTGTAAAATTGGTGAAGGAGCAGCTCTGTTATAGGTTTTATCAAAAGGTGATGGGTCAGATGAATTTAGAAGGTGCTGTTGCTACCTAAGCCATGCTGACTCCTCTCTGAAGGGATAATCTCAGAAGAAATTTTTAATCAATTTGTACTTCAGACATAAACATAGCAGAGAGAAAGGGTTGGGTGTCTGGCCCAGGATTTGAAATGAACTGTTTAGAGGCCATAGCTCTCTCACTTGCTCTGACAAGTGCTTCATTCATTTAGACTGAGCAATTGAGGAGCTACCCCTGCCTGGCCACACTTTAAAAATCAGATTCTCACAAGGAAAACACAAAAATTTATGGTTCTACTTTAAGACTTGCAGAATGTGAAGACTGAAGAAAGTTGGATCTCCACAGGGTTTCTTTAACAGTTTTGGGGATTGCAAAAAAATTCAGTACAGTGATATACAGAGTTTGCTCTTGCCTCAGACAATGCCACTACAGCCTGGAACTCATTGGAAAATAGGGTATAAAGGTATAGTGGGAAGATAAAGGGGAGTGTGTTGGGTTGTTTAGGGGCACAGGGTAACAACACTCAGTATTATTAGTACTGTTAGCTCATATTTGAGAGGAGGAAGGGAACAGCATCAGGAATACTGGAAAATCCTCCCTAATGGTGAAAGTGTCCCAGGCCACACACCACAGAGCAGAGAGACAGTATAAAATCACACTTTGACAGCCTTGAACAAAAAGGCTTTGCACTGGATCAACCCTCCAACAGCCCAAAACCCAGAGGCCACCCTCAGCATTTTATTACCTGATCTGACAAACTCAGCATACTTGAGATGCTGTGTCTGGTAAAGATATGTCAGGTATGTATTAAGAAATTATTTGGAGCATCCAAACATGATATTAAGAACTGTGGAACCACAGCATGAAGGAAAAAGATGCTTTCACAGAGCACCTGGGAAGGCCTATGGGAGAGGAGCAGGCTAGATTTCACATCCTGGCTCCAATATCAATCTCTCCCCTCAGTGAAAAAATTCCTCAAGGTGAACTTTAGTATTCAGACAAGGACAATAAAGGCCAAGTATCACACAGCCCTGCCTCTACTTGTGGCTCTCTGTAAAGCATTATGCACTTTGAGTCACTGCTCTCCACAGATACAGCCCTTCCAGCAGAGAGAGCTGCACTGGCTACACCACAAGCACACCCTGAATTTCTAGTCTTTCACATGCCTGAAGAGGAAACAAATAAATCACTGCAAAGTGTAACATGGTATTTATTCATTGTGGTGAAACCAGGACGTTTAACTAAGTTTAGCATTGAGCAGGTATATTCCTACAGCATCAGGGCATAAGAGTGTTGCAGGAAAACGAGCATCAATGCATGGTTTTTAAGCTAAAAGCCCTGAAATACAGGGCTTTTAAAAATGTATGCACAGACACATGCAGGGGCAAAAAGTGATGAAGTCCTAAACCTGTTAATGGCCTAGCTACCAGCATGCATTGCAAAAATAGCTTTAGACCTCAAGAGAGAGAGCCAGATGTTCAGAAACTAGCTGATAACTTAATAGACCTATAAGTATTCCAGCTAAACTGCTAAATTCACAGCCTTCTGCAGATTAGAGAGGAACTCCCAAAATCTCCTATTTTTGTTGTTCCAAATCTATATAGCTCCTCAACAATGCAGCCATTGGAAACTCTCTCAACTCCCTGCAATGACAGCTATGGCTGTTTCAACACACTTGGATGAAAAGTTTTCAAGTCCTCAGAAGACAAATACCCCACCTTGCAATTCCTCTAAGGAAGCCACACAGACTGTACCTTCTGGAACCAGACACACATCTACTCCTACCCTCATGGAGGTTCAGAAGGAGTGACAGACTGAACAGGGAGGCAGACCAAAGGTCTTCCAGCACAGGGCAAACACCAGCATCCAAGGCTGTGGGCTGAGCCAGTACTGCAGTGGAATCCCCACAAATGCTAAGCAATGCCTGGCACAGGGTGCTCACACCTCACCATGATGAAGGAACGCCAGTATTGCTGTGGGCAAAATGAACCACTGATCACCTGGATCTCTGGAGGCTCAAGAAGAGCCCTCTCTATTCGCCACCACAACCCAAGCCAATGAATAGGAAGAACAAATGAAGCGCCAGTTGCAAGTCGGTGCAACACCCGGGACAAGCTCCGTCAGCCTAAGGCAGCGTTTAGAGACAATTAGCCCCAACCCCACTGGCACCGGAGCAGAGCAGTTCACCTGCGGAGGTGGCTGTAAATAATAGCCTGTCTTCAGCAGCAGCCTGGGAGTGCAGGAGGGAAGGGAGAGAAAAGCACTGAAGTAAGAGCCAAAAGGAGCACTCACACAGCTCTGTTATTTTCTCTCTTGCTCGTCCACCAACATATGGGCAGTATCTAAAACAATCTGCATTTCGCTGGAAATTTGCTGGGCAGGCTTCTGAATTCAGGAAAAGGTTGAAGGACAGCACTTCAGATCGGGAATGCCTCTCCCAGCTCCGACACCGAACCTCAGCACCGCACCGGCCTCCGCACGGCCGGGGGCCCCGGAGCCCTGCGCTACTGCACCCTCCCTGTGTTCGCACCACTGCCAGGAGTTCCTCATCCTTCCGCACGTCACTCCCAGCACCCAAACCAGCTCAACGCACAGAAACAAATGGGCATAGCACCCACGTACAGGGACTCCCGACGGCTGCCGGGGTCCTCTCAGGGGACGGCACCAACTCGCTGTCGCGTTCTCCGGTGGCCGGGACCAGCCAGATGCCAGCACAGCCCGCCTCTCCTGCAGGCACCTTTCAGGGAGGCGGCCGTTTAAAAACCTCCAGCCGTCTTTGTTTGGTTGGGGCAGAGCCAGCAAGGGCTGCCGGGAAGGTCACCCAGGAGGACACCGATGTACAGGGAAGGCGGAGTCCTTCTCGTAACCCTTTCGGGGCAGCCGCGCTCCAGGGCCGCCAGGCTCCACGTGGCCGTAGCGCGCAGACCCGTCCGTCCCGTCCCGGAGCACAGCCCAGGCGTGGCTGGTCACACCCGTGCCAGAGGATGGAGGAGAAGCCTTACAAGCTGCCGTCCCTAAAGGTCCCTTCCAGCCCTGGAAGCACCAGCGCCATCCCTGCGGGGGTGGCTGCGCTGTGCCGTGGGGCAGGGACCACAACCGCGGCCATTCGCTCTGAAACCGAAGCAGATACGTGTTTTGAGCTGTTCTCATCTCTGCTAATGCCCCCAAATGAGACGTTCAAATGTCCTCGTTCGGATTTGGCTTAAAGGCTCAGTCCTGCCAGCTGCTGGCAGCCCCTGGAAGAGGATCAGACCCCCAGCATTCTGCCACCACCGTCCTGGGCCTGGCCCTGCCGCTCACAACTCTGCAGGAACCTGCTTCAGCTAACAGCTGGCAGGAAACCTTTTTCATAGTATTATTATTTTTCTGCTGATTCAGTGACCTTACCTGTCCACCCCTGGAAAGATGAGAGCTGTTATGAGAATAAGGGTGTGCAGGACTTTGGGATGATGTAGCCTTTATGGCTTTGCCATAACAGAGAGAAAAAACAAAACAAAACAAACTATTGTGGGTGCAGACAGGTGGGTGTTGGGCTCTGCTCCCAGGGAACAAGGGACAGGATAAGGGGAAATGGCCTCAAATTGCACCAGGGGTGGTTTCATTTGGATATTAGGGAAATACTCCACGCAGAATGGGTGGTCAGGCATTAGAAGAGGCTGCCCAGGACAGTGGTAGAATCACCATCTCTGGAAGTGTTTAAAAAAAAAACAAAAAACAAATGTAGATGTGGCACCTGGTGTCATGGTTTAGTGGTGACCTTGGTAGTGCTGTGGGAATGGCATTGGAATTTGAATCAATGATCTCAGAGGGCTTTCCCAACATAAATGATTCCATAATTCTAAGACTCATGAGTGTCTACTAATAGTCCTCATTTGACATAATGCTGTTTCTCATTGAACCCATGTGAACTTTTAGTAGACTACAACATCGCCTGAGTGAAATCTGCCCTTTAACAAGATGTTGTGTGAAGAACAACATCGTTTTTGCTTTGTTTGGGGTTTTGTGTTTTTTTTTTTCTGAACCTGTTCCATGGCAGGTTTTATGTCATACCCCTTGGTTTTGCAACAGAGCAGAAAATAAGCCTGTTTTTCTTCTTGCTACACATGAATTTACAGACAACTGCCCTGGTCTTGCTCATGTCCTGTGATGGAGGTAGATGGGACATATCCTTGCACTGCATTCAAAAGGTGAAGCTTCTGTCATTAGGAATTTAACAGATATGTGTGTGGTAATACACTTCAGCTCATCAGCACACCTGCTTCTCAGAAAGGTCTGTCACTTTTAAGGCCCTGCATTAGGGATGGGGTCAAAATACATTTCTGACTTTGTTCCTCTGAAGTCAAAAATCAGGCAGCCAGTGTGGTCAGAAGTTCAGAGCCTGCAGTGGAAAATTTCCTTTTAAGTTCACAGCAAACACATTTGGCAGAGAGAGAGGATACCCTTCCCACATGACATGAAATGCCACTGTATGGTGCTCCATCTTAAGCCTTTCATTCTCCTCTTCCCAATTTTCTTACAGTTGAGAAGGCAAATCCCCTCAGAGTAGTGCCGTCCTCTACCGGCCACCATCTCAAATCAGAATCTGTGTGCTGTCTGCAATCTGCAGCTGAGACAGGGTGGACCCAGAGCTCACGTGTGAAGGCTGCAGCCTGCTGGGTTTAAAACCCAGAGCTGAAGCCTCAGCTACTTAATAGTAATAGTATTAATATTAACATCAATAATAAAAACTATCATTATCCTTACTACTACTACTACTACTATTATTATGCAGGACAGGGTTTACAGGAACTGATCCCGCACCCCGGTCCTGTTCGCTTTAAGCCTTTCCGGCCGTCCCGCCCCCCACTATGACGTCATCACCGCGCGCCGGCGCTGCCCCTTCCCGCCCGCTTGCGTCAATCTCGCGCGACGCGCGGGGAGAGACGGCGGCGGTGAGGATGTGAGTACGGGGCGGGGGCTGCACCATCCNCGGCCGGCCGGCGGGAGGAACGTTTTACGGGACCGAGGGGCGGGTTGCTGTGCTGATCTCGCGGGCCCCTGCCCTACGGGGCGCTGTACCGGACTCACGGCGTGCGGATCTGGCTGCCCCGCGCCTCGCCGACC
>WEIU01020363.1:53349-99761 GCA_013389925.1 Aegithalos caudatus
GAGCGCCTGGCGCGGCGCGGCCCGAGGGCGTGTGGCAGCGCTGCTTCCTGGAGGGCCCGCCCGGCCTTGTGCTCTGCGTCTTGCTGGAGGCCCTTGGCTCCGCGGGGTCAGTACTGCTCCTCGGGGCAGGCAGGCGGGCGGGCGGGGATCCGCAGCGCAGACGGGCTGGAGTTCCCCAGGGCTGGTCTCGGCGCGCAGCAGGGATGTCTGGGGGTGCCTTTCAGCTGGGCTGAAGTGCGTGGGGGGACGGAGATGTGGGTGAACGCGGGCAGCCCTTGTCCCGCACGATGCTGTGCGTCCCGCGGTCAGGAGAGCTCTTTCAGTGGTTGTTGAAGGTCCGGAATGTTTGGACCTGAGGTAGCTGCAGATAAAAAAGATATTAAAATCGCTTTAATTTGATTTTTTGATTTTTTTTTTAATCCAGTGTAACAGAGAAGAGGCATTTCAGTGGTAATACCACAACAGAAAAGCAGTAGCATACAAATCTTATTTTTACCATTTAAAAGAGGCAGGAACTTACAGTTATTTTCTTCCAGCTCTGGCCTAGACCCGAGGGAGGTAGCTGGGGTCCTGGAGCAGTTCCTGCAGGAGGGCCGACTGTCAGCATTACTGTGGGAGGTCTGTCAGCAGCAGACACAGGCGGGCTGCCCGGAGCTGCAGAACACCCTGCTCAACAAGATCGTATGTTTGCCCGAGCATGTGAGCAATAAACTCCAGGGGAAAAACCCACCAGTGTTCTTCCCACAGAACTATTTCCCTCTCCTGGGTGATGCAGTTCTCCAGGTTCTAGAGAAGATCTCTGACTCTCTGCGGGGTAAGGCTGCAAGGATGACTGTACTGTAAGGTTGTGTTTTCTGAAGAAGTGTTTTGTGCATGGACCCTGTGGCTGCTGCTTGAAGTACAGATAGATGATTAGTGTTGCAGGGCCTCACATTCCTCCTTCAGGCTATCCTAAAAGCATAAAGTCACAGGAATGAAGAAGATAGCTGAGACCTTTTAGAATTCACTGAAAGCAGCAATCCTCCAAGCAATTAAAACAGCATCGTTTGTTGCTAAAGCTTAGTTATGGCCACCTGGTGTGTGCCGAAGGAATTGTTTGGGAGTTACGAGTGGTACTGAATCAACCAATGGCAATGTTACCAGTGGCAATTGCGTTAAAGTGGGACTGAGCTGCTTTAGCCTTCTGCCTATCACTGGAAATAATACTGAATGCTGGTTTGTGCCTGAAGGCAGGTAGTGGAGGGAGGGAGAGATGATGCTTGAAAGAGAAAAAGTTAATGTGCTTTCAGAATCCAGCACTTGTGGAAGGCTCTGCACCTCCTCCTGAAGGTTGGTTGGAGGATGCTGGTGCCATGCTTGTTTAAGCTCATGTCTGTTTTATCCCAGGTGGCTTGGACTGCTCCATCTCTTTTGTTTCTCATGTCCTGGGGAAGGTGTGCGTTCACGGAAGGCAAAGTAAGTGTTTTACTATGCCCTTTTGGGGAGGGGGAAAGTATTTTAGTGTATTAGCATGGGAGGATGACTGTGATGATCAGTGGAAGGAGTGGGAGACCAGTGAGTTAATTTGGAGCTGTTCAGAGTTGGGCTGCACAGCCTGCTCTCTGAGGCTGCTCAGCTGTGTCTGGTAGATAGATATTTGTGCTTTTCTGCCAGTTGATATGAATGGGACCTGTTCTCTGAAAACTGATGGAGAGAACATCCTCATCAGGATGAGAATAGGGTTGGGCAGATTCTCATTCTGCCATTTGGGGTATGACTACTAAATCATGGCTATTAAATGTATTTTAGTGCTTTTCATGTCTGAAAATGTGAATACCACTGTTCAGTGGAATACTTGCCCATATGCAGTAGCCCTCTTGTGGGAGCAGCCGTTGGTCTGGCATTACTTAGAACTTTGAAGCCACTGAATGCAGTAGTTAACAGGGCTGGGGAAGAAGAAGAAGGAAGATTTTCTGGCTCTTTACTGTGATGAGGAATTCTGGCCAGTTCTTTAGGCTGTTTAGGGAAGTTCTTACCAGACATTTTTCCAGTTCTTGTTTGAGCATGAACAAAGAAGACACCAGAGCAGGGGAAGGGTCTGAAGCACAAGTCTGATCAGGAGTAGCTGCGGCGGCTCAGCCTGGAGAAAAGAAGTCTCGGGGGGAACTTCTCATTCCACAACTCCCGGACAGGAGGGTGCAGCCAGGTGGCAGTCAGGCTTTGTTCCCAGAGAACAAGGGGCAGGACAAGAGGAAACGGCCTCAAACTGTGCCGGGGACATTTAGATTAGATATTAAGGAAAACTTCTTAGTGGAAAGGCATTGGAACAGGCTGCCAAGGGTAGTGGTGGAGTCACTAAATCCATGGAAGGATTTAAAAGCCACGTGGATGTGGCATTTGGGGACATGGTTTAGTGTTGCCCTTGGCAGTGCTGGACTCGATGGTCTTATAGTTGGACTCGATGGTCTTAGTGAGCTTTCCAACCTAAATTCCATGATTCTAGTAGTATTTCTATTGCAGGAGCAATTTAGAACTGCGAACTGTACACTATATTTTTTCATGTTGTGAAGATCTTGAAATTCTCAGGTCAGGACCAAGTGCTCTTGTACCAGTCCTGCCCATCTGTGGTATTTATTATTTTCTCCTGTGCTTCAGAAGAAATTCTGGGAGTTTTGGTGCCCCGCCTGACAGATCTCACCAAGTCAGACTGCATCTGGCAGAGGATATGCTGGCGGTTGATGGAATGTGTGCCAGACCGCTGGATGGAAGCAGTGGTCCTTGGTTTTGTGCAAAGAGCACCTGGGTAAGAACTCTGCTTTTTCCCTGATCCACAGCAAAGGCAGGAATTGTCACAAATACTTGCAGAATCAGTCTCTGAAAGGTGCTGTGTTTGTGTAGGTGGTGTTTTACACTGCCATTTCCTAAAAGATTCAAGGGATAAAGTAGTTGATTGTTGCCTCATAGGAAGAATTTACACCATTTCTTAAGTATCTGCATCATGAAATGCAGTGGAAAAACAAGTGAAAGCATTCTTTGCCATTACTGGCTCACTATCTGAGTTTAGAGGTATTTAATGGAGACTTGGTTGCAAATAGCTGCTCTCAGATTTTCCTATGATTAGGAGCAGCATGACAGCAATAATATGGATTCCTGATGTTTTGTTGTCTTCTTATTAGGGCAGATGTCTTGTCCAGATTGCTGGGGAACCTAGTTGTGAAGAACAAGAAGGCTCAGTTTGTGGTGACACAGAAGATACTGCTCCTGCAGTATGGCCACACGGTGAGGACTCTGTGGGGAACAGTACTGTGGTAGTGCCAGGTTTTCCCTGGTGCCAGTGTGGTTTTTAGCTGAGCTCTTACTCGTCCTTAAAGAGTAAGGTTTAACTCTTCATTCCAAAATGAGCCCTCAGTCTCCCCACATTTGTGCATCTGTTCACTGACAGCAGAGTGTAACAGAATGGGAGTGTTGAACAGTAGCTTCAAAATCATGGGATTCATGTGCTCTCTCAGGGTTAATGGTGATTAGCAGAATTACTGTACTCCTCTGGAAACAAGCAATTATTTGCACAGTTTCAGAATTCTGGGGAGCTGAGGGCATTTAGTTATTTTAGAATCTGAAAGAGGAGATTGAAACAGCCAGGATCCACCCTTAGAGATAAGAATTAGATCAAGGACATGAGACAAGGACTGTTGGGTGTTTTCCTGTGCACCTAAGTTTCACAGGGTGTTAGGAACTGTACTGTGGCTTCTGATGCTGCTGTGAGAGATGTTCTTTAGATTTCCTAAGTTCTGTGTTTGCCTAGGACTGCTGGTTTTGTTGGTAAAATACTGTACTGTAGTTCTGTCACGGTTTTCCATGTATTTCATCAGCAACTGTACATGTGTGCTTGCTTTTCTTAAATTTCTTTTTACTTTTCTGTCACTGAATGTTGTCAACCAGTCCCTCAGAATGCAGTTTAATGTAGTAAATAAAAACAGATACTCGTCATTGCTGGATGACAGCTTTTTGTCCAGTTGAAGCAGTTGTGGTTTTCCTTGCAGACGGCAGTGCTGCAGAACCTCCTTGGCTATCTGTCCCTGGACAGCCTCCGGCGCTCCTTGTTGCTCAGAGTAAGGTTCAGTGTCCCTGATGAGTGTCTGATGGGGAACATTCTGCTCTCTGTATGTCTGGGCGTGCACAATTTTGGTGCTTCTCTCAAACTTTCTGGTTGCTGTTCATGGGAGTGAGGGAAGCCCAGCCGTATCACAAGTGAACTGTGATAAAAAAATTAAAGCTTTCTGCACTGCTGACATAAATTTTTCACATTTAATTGATAAATTGTCTTCCAAGTAGCAAAACTAGTGATGGTTGGGTTCTGACACATCCCATGTCCTCTGTCCTTCTCAGCTCCCTCAGTCACCCTGTTTATGTGGCTGGGCACATGGCAACAAGGAATCAAGTTGGTGGACAGTTGTCTGTTTACCAAATGGGTGATGGTTCAGGATCTCTTTCATGCACATTTTCCTCAGTGGCAATGGCAGATATTTTGCCTATTTTAGTCACGAGTGTGATGAAACTTCTACAAAATCTGTGTATCTGGAAATCCTTACCATTTTGTCAAATTACTGGTTTTTCCACTGTCTGCATGTTCTAAAATGATCTGGAAGTACTGACAGTTATCTAAAAATCGACTGAACACAGATAAAACCTTATAATATCATGCTGGTTTTTTAATAATACTACTTGATAATCATTTTTGATAATATGATAATATTGCTTTGTATATAGTATTTATTAAGGAGAAATAAACATCACTTTTAAATTTAAAACCCATTATATTTAACAATATCTTAAATAAAAGTGCAGTTCTTGGGTAGTCAAACACAGTGCGTTTTGGGCCATGAAATACAAAATTTGTCTTTTTTTACTCACTTTGTAGGGACAGTAAAAATGTGCTTCAAAAAATACATCTGTATAGAAAACATCCATTTCAGGCCAACTTGAGTTCTCTGATTTAGGTGCTGCAGGAGCTTTTGGAGACCTGGAGCAGCAGCAGTGCTGTGAAACACTCCCCAGCTGAGCAGCAGCTGTACATTAGCAAGGCCATCCTCATCTGCCTCTCACACCTAAAGGAGCCTGAAATTGAGACCTGCAGACAAGGTGAGGCTATGTGAGAAGCAGGGCTTAGATTTATTTAGCAGAGAGTCTTACTATGAGTAGAAAAATATCTTGTTTTGATCTGTGGATAAGCAGAATTGTCCCATTTTCACCTTGGCAAATGAGGTAGCCTGCTGGAATCCTCTTTAGCATTGATATGAAAGAATTCCAAGTGCATAACTTTAGGTTAAGGAATTGAAGAAGGCCTGTCTTTGCCTTAAGGCTCTTATCTGAGCAATGGTTTAAAAACCTTGAAGTTTTGTCACAAGAAAACAAGGACTGACTCTGGGACTAGGGAGAGGAATGGTGTGATTTGTAATTTACAGGCTTACCCTTGGAGCATGGGTGGAACTCCAGAGAGGCAGGGAAGATATCTGGGGGTAAAAAGCTGTTAGCTTGGTGTCTGACCATCCATGGGCAATTCCTCAGTGTGAAGTGAGGAGGGGTTAGTCACTGGCATGGACCTCCAGTTCTGTGCTCACACTGGGGTCCTGGCCTAACATCTCTGTTTCTGTTGCAATTAAAAAAAAAAAAATGTACAATATCCAGAATTACTTCTCTCTCTCTCTCTCTCTGTGTGTGTGTGTGTGTGAGACTTACAGTAGATGTGAAGGTTCATTTCAAGACTTGCTCATCTGTTTATTCTGGAATTAATTGTTCTTTAAGTGGGTAAATGTCCTGTTATGTATTACCAGTTCTGTAGTTTTATAGTCAGTTTTTTGTCTGACAGCTGCTGAAAAGATAAGTTTTCTGAGATGGAGGAGGTAGTCAAACAGTTGTAAGCCTGCCTGGTGAAGCTGGCAACCAGTATTCCCTGAGGGCTGAGAAACACTTGTGTTATCTGCCTGTTTGTACTTATCCAAAGTTAGGCAAATACCTGTCTCTATGAGATTGTTGTACTGGTCAGAACTTGTAATGTCCTCAAAACATGACATTTATTTAAGTGACTCTGAAGTGCTCTAAAATCAAACTAAAGATTGACTTGACTTACCATCCTTTTCGCTCTAAAATCAAACTAAAATATTGCAAATTTAGAATATATTGTAATGTTTTGTTGACTTTGTACCCCGTGGAAGGGTGTGGGTTTGCTGTGCTGGTGCTGGAGGGCAGCACTGACACTGCAGGGAGGGAAGCCACAGTTCAGGGACCCTTTCTATCCATTATTGGGTGGTGAGTGGGTAAAGCTGCCCTCAGGGAAGCACATAAAGATGAGTGTTTGTTGCTGTTACAGTTTCAGAATTTCAAACATGGACTGTTTGCTGGTTGTTTGTTTCAGAGCTTCTGAAGAGCATGATGGAGGGCATGAAATGCCACTTGGACAGCAGTCTGCCACAACTACGGCGTCTGGGCATGGTGGTGGCAGAGAGCATCAGCTTGAAAATAAACACTGAGGGGCCTGTCCTGAAGTTTGAGGTGAAAATTTCAGTGAAATTTATGACTATTGTGCTGGGCTTAGAGGAAGTAAAAGCTTTAAACCAGATCATCCAGGCCGTTATAACACTTTTTTATCTGGAAATAAGGAGAAGTAGTCACACCTTCAAAAAGAGAGAATCTCTTTACAAAAAAAACCCAATTGCATGTAATGATCAGGTGGCTGATCAGGAGTGCAATCTGCTGGCAAAGGTTGGCATAAGCTTGGTAATTAAAGTTTATCGTATTGCATAAGGGAATCAGAATCTGATTCGTGGGAGTTGAGAGGGAGCTTCAAATCTAAAGCAGTGGTGGGCATTCAGTTCCTGACATAGTGGGAAGACCTGTTCTGAGTGGGATTTTCAAGACTGACATGGAGATATTTGCTCTGCTCTTTCCAGTAGAATTTATGTGATTTATCTGATTAAATCACAATAGTTCTTTAAAAGCCTGCCACATTTCTCCTGTCATATTGCCATTTATTAAATATTTGAAAGATGGAAATAACATTCAGACAAGGTGTCATGAGTTACTACTCTTAAATATAAGGTCAAAGATTACAGCTGCCTGCTGCTGTCAGCACAGGAGTTGAGACAGGATTGGTTAGGGTTCATCTGCTTATGATTTAGTCCATGGGCAGTACAAGGGTGAAATGTTGAATGCTGGGCATATTTGCAGTAAGTAATAGACTGCAGCAGCAGTTACTCTGAATGTCTAGTATGAAGAGGATGATGAAACAAGAGAATTGAAGTCCCTTCTGGTACAGACTCCATCATTCCGTGTCATCCCCAGCCTTCCAGATGATGAGTAAGTTATTGCTACTGTTCATGCCATCTTTTTGCCCTTCTCCATGCCTTTTTCCCATTACACACAAGAACTATGTATAGTATTCAAGATGTTTTATGTGTTCTTAAACATCATAATGCACCACCTTCTTACAAAGTGATTTGTAAGTTCATTCATAATTCATAATTCAATTGGTAGCATGTATTAAAATTGCCTGTTGATAGCTGTATGTGGTAAAACAGTGGTGTAGGGTCTTGTGTGCCCTTGGGTAGAATCAAATGGGCATTTCTGTTTGCTTCTTGGAAACCTGGTATTTCTGCTGTATGCCCCTAGCCCATTCACCCATGACAAAAATCTACTGTGTCTGTCACTCTGAAGACTGGCTCTTCAGTGCTCTTAACTTCCATAGCATCTGTTGAGGCTCTCTACAGCACTGTTTGATCAGCAGAGAGTGAAGCACTTTATGTTATTAGCAGATGAAGCTGTCCAGCACTCCAAGGAAGTACAAAAGATTTATTGCTCCCATTTTAGGGGCATGATCAGCATAGACAGCTGTCAGAGACAGCTTTTGAGGATCAGAGAGGTGAAAGGACAAAGCCAAAGGCCAAAGCCCACAGAAAGAGGTAGAGACAGAAAAATATTCTCAATTGTTGTATTCATCCTATGCAAGACCTAGCAATGGTTATTTTTTTTTTCCCATTTTGAAGAGTCATTGAATGGTTTAGATTGGAAGGGACCTTAAAGCCCATTCCATTTCACACCCTGCAGTGGGCAGGGACACCCTCTATTAAGACGAGGCTCTCAAAGCCCTGTCCAACCTTGCCTTGAACTTGCAGGGATGGGGCAGCCACAGCTTCTCTGGGCAACCTATGCCAGGGCCTCACCACCATCACAGGGAAGAATTTCTTCCTAATATGCAATCTAAACCTACTCTCAGTTTTCATTCACAGTTTCAAATCTGGTGCAAGTCAATGTGATCTGGTTATTGGAGTCTTTTTCCTTAGCAAGTTTCAGGTATTGTGCAGGGGAACACAGAAAACTAGCCAGTTAATTTTTTTTATCCATTGCTCTTCTGTTAGGAGATTTTGCTTCTTTTCTCCCCTTCCCCTCACTCCATTCTCTTTCCCAGTATGTTGTTCTTTGTGTCCGCCAAGCTGGGTGAGAAACTGCAGCAGGAATAATTATCTGCTGTTCTATTTCGGCAGCCAGGGTTGGTAGGGTGGGTGGTTTCTTCCTTGTAAGAACTATTACTGTATCCATTTTAAAACCTGTATCTCACAGCAGGAGTGAGAAAGCAGGTGCTGCACTGCCATTGGTACCAGAGAGTAATGAGAAATCCCATACAGCAGCACCTGTGATGCCAGATGAGGAGTCAGATGCTGAGCTTGACAGGTATGGGGCAATAAGCAGGGAGGAAATGGAAAATAAATGGCAGATTTGGGGGAAAAGTATCTGTCAGTACCTGCATTTCTTGGTAATTGTGATTTCTGACCTTATTCGGCTGAGTGGTTTGCAGCAGAGCAGGGCTTTGCAAAGGAAATTGCTCTAGTCAATAAATTATGCAAGGCCTGCATTGTGTGCAGCCACTGTATTTGTTCTGTTTGACTTAGATATATATTTCCTGGAAATTGTGGATGTATTTACCCATTTTAATAGTGGACCTGCTTTATTCTGTCACTATATAGAGAAATATATCCATCTATATATGTTAATATGTGTGTATATATATAATGAAATCACAATAGTCAGTTTCTAGTCTCTTGGTCAGCTTCCTGTACTTGACCAGGAGGTCCAGTTCCAGATCTGGTCACAGAACTGGTCTTTTCCTAGAACTCCCGAGGATCCCTCTCAGGTCAGGCTTCAGCAGTGCTGCTGAGTGATACAGGAGTGATGTGGTTATTACAGTGTATGCACTGGTTCTTTCTCTTTGTGTGGCTATCTGGCGAAAGCAAGAACATCTGCACCCCATAAACTAACCCCTGCCTTTATTTCTTTTAGTGATGATGACCTCATTCCTTATGACATGTCGGAGGATAAAGAGCTAAAAATCAAGGCTCCTGTGTATATCCGAGATTGTATTGAAGGTAGGAGATTTTGGGCTGAGTCTTTATCTGTTTCTTATTGAGTTTGAGAGTGTGAGCTCTGTGTAGATTTGTTTTTTCTGATCTAATTTGAAGAAGCTATAGAATCTTTGAGTAATTTCATTTTAGTTCCTAATGCTGGTCATGCGGAGTGTCTGTACCAAATGATTGGCTGAAGAAATTTTGGGTATATAGAGCCAAACACAGCCATTCTGTTAACAACTTTTGTTTGTCCATTGATTTCAGTTCTGACTGGATCAAGATCTGAAGATGTGGACAAATGGGAAGCTACAGTCAAGGCCCTTGAGAGCTTGGTTCGGAAGAATCCAGCAGCAACAAGAGAGGTGAAGTATTATGATCTAGGTAATGAGAGGGCTGTAGTGTTAGAGGGCCTATCACTTTGCTGTCATGAGGAGACTAAACAAGCCAGTGGAGCAGAATGCCAGGCTAATGTGTAGCTGGATTAAAGGTACACATTCACAAACTTTCAGCTTGGAAGTAGAAGGATATAGTTGCTTTGAAGGTGAGGCTATAGAGCACAGTGGAACAGAGAAGCAACAAAAGTGCTGGCAGCACCTGCTGTCTCACAGCTCCAGTGCTCAAAATGAAACATCTTACAAGTAGCACTTGCCAGTGTGAGGAAATTCCATGCTTTGTGTTGTGCTGGAAAAGTGCTAGAAATGCAGATTACAAAGCAGCCATTTTGGATTTTGAATTGAAATTCAATTTAATTGTTATTCCCCGGCAAAATCAAATGAACTTTCCCTATTTGCATGTACGAGCATAATGTCTTATGGATGGAGTAGCTGGATTTTGCTGGTCAAGATGAAAAGCTCAGGGGAGAGGAACCTAGGACAAGGTCACTCTGTGAAGAGTGCTTGCCACTGCCTCCCAGTGAACAGTTGAAAGTGTCAGAGACAGCAGCTGAGAAAGAGACAGGCTGTGCTACTGTACCCTCTAACCCGTACATTACAGTGACAGTTCATTCTATGCTACCACTTCTCCAGAAAGCCCAGGTGAAGTGTGGACAGAGAATTGGCAGATGGAGGATCTTTTCAGGGTTTTGAGAAATAAGTCTGATGGCATTTGGCTCAATGTGTTTTCTCTCCCTCCCGAGGAATGGACATATTGCCTCCTTATCCTTAACAGAATACCTCCTTGTCTTTGTTTAAACATTGGAAGTGGTCCATAATTCCTGTGAAGAAAAAACCCAAACGCCATCAGGGTTCTGATTACTTTTTTCATATTTTGATCAGGTTAGTGTGGAGCTGGCAAAAATATTACTGCATCTGGAGGGGAAGACCTGCATTGAAGGTTTTGTGGAGCTCCGTCAAAGAGCCCAAGTAGCTGTGTTAACCACAGACCCAATACCTGTGAGTTCCTCATACTATTTTCCTTTCTCCAGTTGAGGCACAGGCAAAAATGGAAGCAGCTGAAGTCTCTTTCTCACTTGATAGAGGGAGCTGTCAGTATGGTAGAACAGGTAGTCTAACAACATTTATGCTCCTGAAGAATCTGCAAGGAATGACTGAACCAATAGGAAAAAGAAAACCCTGTCAGACTGGAGGAACTGTTTGGAGACTGTTGGTTTGAGTGTACCTGACAAGACAGATCAGATAAGGACTTGTACTGAAGGGTTTCACACAGAGGGAAGCTGAGGTACAAAGGGCTTCTACAGAGAAAGACCTGACTGGTGACTGTAATCAGGGAATCACAGACTGGTTTGGGTGGGAAAGGATCTTTAAACCCATCTCATTCCAACCCCCTGCCATGGGCAGGGACACCTTCCACTATCCCAGGGTGCTCCAAGTCCCAATGTCCAACCTGGCCTTGGACACTGCCAGGGATCCAGGGGAAGCCACAGCTTCTCTGGGCACCCTGTGCCAGGACCTCCCCAGCCTCACAGGGAAGAATTTCTTCCCAATATCCAGTCTAGATCTATCCTCTCCCAGTTTATCCTTCGTGCTAGCCAGGCCCCAGTAAAAAGCCTCCCTGCATCTTTCCTATAACACTCTTTAAGTTCTGAAAGGCCACAGTGAGGTCTCCTAGCTTCTATGGTAGTTGTTTGGATACCTCTGCATAGGAGGGAGAAAAGAATGACACAGACTCATCTGTCATTTAATTCTTTTGGGAGAATCTAAAAGTGGAAGTGTCTGAATTTCCCATTTACACTTCGTGTTTCTTCCCTTCTCTTGGAGGCTTCCTGTTACCTAACAGGAAGCAGAACCTGTGAAATTAAAAGCTTTTAGAGGTAATGAGAAGGCTGTTTCTAGTCTGGGTCTGTGTTAATTGTACCTTGATTTTTCTGTACAGGTTGCAAAGTACTTGACCTCCCAGTTCTACTCTCTGAACTACAGTCTCCGTCAGCGCATGGACATCCTTGATGTGAGTGCTCTCACATCCCACCCTTCTGTCTGTTGTGCCAATGTTGAGGTGTAATGGGGATTACCTTTTATTCCTCATGGGAGAAGGCAGAGACACGGGAATCTCTTACGTTACTATTTGTGTCTGGCATTCCACTCTTGTTCCTAACCCTGCTACACTCCATCACACAGGGATCCCTTCCCACAGAATGCAGAGCATCTGTTGGGCATTTGCCTGGGTGAAGCCACTGTTTACTTTCACATCATCAATCTGTTTTATCTTCCCTTTCTGAAGGACAGCAATCTGTCTGTGACTCCTTCCATACTTGTGTCTGAAGAAGGAGCCACTGCTCTGTTTCAGGGCTAAGTGACCAAGTGCTTGGTCAGTACCTCAGAGCCTGGTCTCTGTTGGAGGTCAATTTCCTGCTGTTCTTCACTCTAAAACTGTTGTGCCTTTCTGCCTTGTTGCTCCTCTCAGTTTGGATGCAGGTGACGCTGTTGTTGTTTCCTAGGGATTACTCATTTTTAACTGAACCTCTCTCTGTTTTATCTAGGTATTGGTTTTGGCAGCTCAGGAACTGTCCTGTCCCAAATTCCATGGGAAGACCAAGCATTCTGGTGCCCAAAAGCCTTGTATCGAGCTCCTGGGAAGTGACAGCTCTAAGGACTGGAGAAGAATTGTTGATGAGAGGATCAAAAGCAAGACTCGGAGATTTGATATGGTAAGACCTGAAGCAAACTAATGTTAAATCCACCAAAAATACAGACACTTGGAATTGCTGTAAGTTCTGTCTGGAAAGAGCAAAATACCTGTGAAAGTGGACCCAATCCAAAGGAAAGTCAGATAAATATATATTTGAAGTTACAGAGTCTGAGTTTTTTGGTGCAGAATACCAACTCTCCCAGCAGGGAGGGGAAGATAAATCTGAAATTCCTTACCTGGCTTTGAGGGATAATTGTTGTTCCATGCTTGTTCTGAGCCTGTGTGGCCACTGCACGGAGCTGTGACTGCACCTCACAGATCCCAGGGCCTCCATCAGACTAGCTGTCTCAACCTTCCTATTTTCCTGGGAGATAAATTGATGCCAGTTCCCTAGTTTCCAGAATTCCCCTGTGGTTCAGCCTGGAGACTTTGCCTTCCAAAACCCCTTTATCCCTTGTATGTTCTTGTTCCTTGTATCTAACTGAGCAGTACTGAGGCATGTTATATTGAAACGTTTAGATGTGGAAAAGATCCAAAGTGGGAAGTGAGCAGTCCAGTCGGAAAGCTGGTGTCCATAGGTGTACAAGCAATAGTTGACAATGGGCTGGCTGCAAGGAATCTGTAGTCTTGACAGTGTCCAGTGAAGTGGAAGAGCTGGGTGCTGACCTTCTGCCTAGACTTCATTCAGGCAGTGAAGTGTCTTGTGCCTAGACTTCATTTTTCTCTTGGACAGGGTCAGTCTCGTGTGGAACTGGCTTCCTGTCCAAACAAGTTCAATTCTGTTGCTGGGTATTTCTTTTTCCCATTGATTCAGCACTTTGACAGGTGAGTGTGAACACCTGAGGATGTGGGATGTGGGCATGGCAACTGCCAGAGTGAACCTTTCTGCCTGTCTTGCTTTCCTCAGAGCAGCAGGCTGCACAGCCCAGGAGCTGTGCAGGAGCCCAGTGTGATACCACACTGACACTAGGGTTCTTCACAAAGCTTATGGAGGAGAGGGTTGTGGTCTCTTGGATTTACCCTTTGAAGCCTTGTGCAGCAGGAATATGTAGGACCATGCAGAAGTGAATATCCATCAGCAGGTAATTCTGGCAGTACCAGAATTGGTACACACAACACACCAGTTGTCTTGGCTGAGCCTCTACTGTGGGAGGTTCACACAAACCACAGAGCTCAGACTGCAATCTTGAACCAAAGTTAACTGTCTCAAGTTGGGCCTATCACCTGCACTGATCTTTGAGGCCACAGTATAGGACAGTTTATTGTCAGTCCCTTAAGTTTTTGTGAACATAAGGAAGGCTGAGTAACCAGTTCCATGATAAAAAAGATTATTGTAATACCAGTTGTAATGGTATGGCAGTGGAGGCAGCGTTTGCCTGTAGGTCTTTCCAAGTAGAGACTGGTGGTAGAATGTGTGATATCTGCTATACGAGTAGAGGTTAGTGCTCTGGGAGAAAAGATGAGTGCAAACAGCTTTGATCTCTGTTAACCTGCTAGTGCCTGTATAATGACTGTTGTAGGGATTCTGGGTTATGGGGACAATTCCCCCTGCATAACCTCCTGACTTGCAGAGAGGTACTGATCAGCCTTCTCACTGCTCTGTGTCTTGCACTTGCAGACCTTTAACAACATTTGATCTTCTGGGGGAAGATCACTTAGTCCTTGGAAGACTGGTCCACACTTTAGCAATCCTGATGTACTTGGCTGTCAACACTGTGGTAAGGAAGGGCAGAGAGGAAGGGGTGACTTCCAGCCTGGGAACTTGAGGTATCTTCTGGAACAGCCGTGTGCTTCAGGGCCCACTGCACTGGCACTGGCAGCAAGTTGGAGTTGAGTGGGCTGAGAAGTTGTGAAATGGGCTGGGAAGAGCTGGTCAGAAAAGAGACATGGGATTCAAGCCACCCCTGCATTATCTTTTGCTTCTTGTCAATTTCTTGGGGGATTGGGCACATTATTTCACTTTACTGCCAAAATTTCCCCCTCTGTAAAATAAATTAAATTGTAGCACTGACCTTCACAAAACCTTTGTTCAAGCATTTGGACAACACTCCCAGGCACATGGTTGGGGTGTCCTGTGTAGGGCATGAGTTGGATTTGTGACCCTTGTGGGTCCCTTCCAGCTCAGGACATACTGTGATTCGATGAGCAGTATGTCTCGAGGCCCAGCTCTACATGACAGTGTGGATGGTATTCAGTGGTGCTGTCACAATCCTCTTTTGCAGGCAGTGACAGCAATGGGAAAGGCACTGCTGGAGTTTGTTTGGGCGCTGCGTTTCCACACGGACTCGTAAGTTACTGTAGTTGCATGCTCTCATTTTTAAAGATGAGCTGTGAGCCAGCCTGCAGTCATGGTTTATCTTTGTCTGAGATGAGCATCTGGCTTAGAGTGTCAGTGACTTTTACTTTGTGCTGTGTGTTCTTATGACTGAATTTAATGCCAGCCCAACATATGAACTTGGCTGGTGTCTTCTAGTGTGGCAGTACAGCCATTACCTATAGAAAGGTTGACAAATTTCCTGACCACCTGTCCATGTGAGTTTCATCTGTGTTTACTCAGGGATCTCAGAAAACTTTAAATTAAATTCCAGCATTCAGTCTTGGAAAGGAATTAGACATGTAGCCAAAAGTAAAGATCCAATTTCTGTTCTGCTCTCAGATGTGTCCAGGACAGTGAACTGTGCAAGACTCCTGTGCACAGCTTGTCAGGGGCTCTGTATGTGGGGCACACTGCAAGATTACACCCCTAAGCACCAGGAATATGGCAAAAGTCGTCATGCCATTTGAAACTGGAGAGCCCCTGAGGTGCGGAAATCAATGCAGAGCGTAAAGCTGCAGGCTCTTAACCAGTGCAGTCCTTCTCCACAGGTACGTGCGCCAGGGCCTTTTGTCCTGTATCTCTTCCCTGCTCCTCAGTGTCCCAACGGAACAGATTCTGGCAGACATGACAGAGGAGCTGTTGGAGACTCAGTCCTGGCTGGGAGGTAAGACATGGTGGGGTGCATCAGTGCTTTTCTGGTTAGTGGTGCAGTCTTTGTGTAGCATCTCTTTAATTGTGATGGCAGCAGTGATGTCCTGGCATTGTGCACCAGAGATCTGCATGATCAGCAAGTGGAGCACCACTGTAGGCATGCAGCACTGGGGTGCCTGAGGCATAAGCCAAGAGCTGGATATGGCATTACAAACTCTGACTGTCCTCACAGGCCACCCAAAGATAGTCTCTGCCCCCTTTCTCTGTCTGAGCAGCCAACCACCCACCTCATGAAGCTGCAGGATGTGTTTCACATTGCCTGTTACACCCAGGCAGTGACTTTGGCCAGCAGTAACACACAAAGCTTGTACAGCGTGTTTATACCATGCACTCATGACGGGGCTGTTTTTAGAGCTAAAAACAGGAGGAAGAGGAGCATGGCCTAGTCTCTAGTTTCCTATTGGCAGTGGAATGAAAAAGCTACAAAAGACAATAAATTACTTTGCATGCTGTACCCAGCACACCTTATGTCAACACAAGCTGTGTCTGTGGGTTCTGGCAGGCTGGAGCTGCATAGATCAGTGCTCAAGTACTGACTGCAGTGAGCTAGAGGGAAAAGAGAACTAATGCTGAAGCCTTCACTGTGTTCTGAGGGTGATTCTTATAATTCACTGGCCTGGTTTCCATCACCATTCTCACTCTCGGTGAGTTGCTTCCCACAGGGAGCAAGCAGGAAGCAACACTGACCCAGATGGCCTCTGATTGTGGCAGGTTGGGGTGCTCTGTGCCCTTTGAAAGGAAGGGAGCTGCCATGTGGGGCTGAAGACTTCACTTTTCCCATGACATGATGTGCTCTCAGGAATCTGCTTGTCTCTGCATTTAGCATTGCTGTAACCAAGTGAAGCCTTTCAGGAATGTATTTCCAGCATGAGGGTTTGCGTAATCATCTGTTTCCAGTGAGTTATTTTGGGGAGGAGAATGACCAAGACAGTAGCATTTTCTCATGCTTGTAGGTAGTGTAGACTGCCTGTCTTTTCATCTAATATTTTTGCATGAAAGCTGCATGGTTATTCCTGGTGGGAATGAGAGCAGGTTAACATAACTGTTGTGGGTATATCAGAGAAAGGAAAACTGCTATAGGAGTTGTTCAGAAGCCTTAAAGAATTTAGCTTCACGTATGGTCAGGTGCAGTTTAAGTGCAATTTAAAGGGCTTCTAGATCTGCTTCGTGAAACACACCAGCTTCTTGGGCTGTGCCTTAGCTATTTATTATGAGGCTGTTGGGGAAACAGTTGCACAGGGAGGTATTGGGCCCTCCCTGCTGCTCCGACAGGTCAAGTCTGGTACTAGACCTGCTTCTGTGACTGAATCACAGGTCTGAGCTCATGGACTTGGCTGTTGACTCTTCCAGACAAGATTTGCAAGAGGTGTCATGTATTTAGCTCTGCTGTAGCTGGGAATGACAAGCTGTCCTGCATGGGAGCCTTGACTACTATGCATTTTAGTCACTCTGGGTTTCAGCTTAAAGCATCTGTGTTTCTCCCGCCATGGCCAAAGCACAGTGATGAACAGTGGGATAGGAAATGTTATAAATGAAGTGCTTTGTAGAAATCCACAGACCTATTTCGGTTTGTTGTTACATCAAGACTTCCGCAAACTGCTGTAATGTGGACTGTTGGCCCTTCAGCCTGTTGGCTGCAGCCCTGGCACTGTTTGCTTACTGGATGCTTTGGGACATATCAGCTACAGAGAGAGGCGAGAATCCGCTTTGGACTTGTCCATCATTGCCCTTAGTTGTCATGCTGCACTTGCTGTTGAGCAGCCCGATCTTTCCCGGGAAGAGAGGGAATATGCTTCTAAACACTTCTAGGAAATGATCCCTTTGATTCCTCAGCAGCTGCCTTTGAGGGAATTCTCCACCCCTTGCAAGTTCTGGGCAGCTATGTCATGAGTAAGTGTGGTTTATGTCAGGACCAACAGGACACTCGGGTGCCTTGTGCCTTCCATGCAGTGCCAGCAGTGCTAGGTCCATGCTCATGGAACAGAAACAGCACCAACAGCACTCAGAGCTTTTGAGCTTGTTCCAGTCTGCCTTATAACCTCCCTTTTTTGCCTTATGCAGAGGGAGCATAGAAGCACCAGGGTGCAGCTCTCACTGCATTATAAATAGCCCTGCCCGAGTGACATGAGTCATGTGTTTTGGGCTGACAGTGCCAGGCTCCCAGCACACTGCTTGTGCGTACAGGATATCCTCACACAGGCTCCCTGCTCTTCCAGGCTCCCCTGCTCAGACATCCTGCATGCATCCTGGTTGTTACTTTGCAGGCCCATTAAGGGCCCCTGGAATAACAGCTGCTGGGAACAGTCTCATGCTGCCCTTATGTGCTGTGGGAAGTGTGGAACTCATTTATCAGAAGACTGGTCTCTCAGAGTGGAGAATATGATGAACCTTGGGGCCTGTCTCCTTCTTTCCCCATTGGAATGGCGTCATGACCCCAAATTCAGTAAGGAGCACTGACTATTTTAGATTGCAAGAATGGCAGCGTGGAGACTTCAGACTTTGGAGAAAGTGGATTTCTAACTGCAGACTTCATTCACACTTGTAGCTCAGCTATACAAAGCTTTTATTGTAGCTCGAGATGACGAGTCCAAATTCTGGCACAGAGATTATCCCATGGGATCCAAGGTCAGACAGTTTCTATAATGTTTTACACCGACTGTTTGTTTTTCCTACAAGACTGGAGCACTACCCCATGTGGTAGTTAGGGCTTGGCTGAACGCATGCTGCTTTACATGACGAAGTTTGTGCATCTCTGCCTTCTAGCCTAATGCAGTTGTTGCAAGTGCTGATGTCCAGCCCAGCTGTGGTGCAAATGCTGTTGTTTAGTTCTGTGATTGTCAGTAAAATAGTGAGAAGTGTCAAGGGCACTTTTTCCCATTCTCCAGTTAACAGTGGCTGCTGCTTCTTTTGCAGATGTGATGGAGAAAGACCCTGATGGGGACTGCAGAAGGCTGGCACTGCAGAACTTGCTGCTAATGGAGAACCTGAAAAAGAAACTTGAAGCTGTTCCTTCCTAGCTGAAGGGTAACAGAAATGACCTTTACCTTGTGCTCTGGCCAACTGGATGTATTTGGGCACTGCTGAGGCCTCTTCAGCAGTCACCTGGCTGGAGGAGAGGAAGAAGGGGGAAGGGTGCTGAGCTGTAAGCCAGCGAGCCTGACTTGACATCTGGACTTTGTAGTGGAGGCCAATTGAGTGAGCTCTGGGTATCCGGTACAGCGTGTACAGATGCAGGAAGGTAGGCGAGTGCTGCCATCCTCCCGCGCCCCCAGCCCCCACCCCAGCTATTTATAACTTTGGCCAGTCAGAGCACTCTGCTAAAAATACAGGGAAGATCTTAGAGCTTTCTTGTCAGAAAAACAGGAGGGCTGCAGAGGGCTACTTTGCCACTATGACCTGCCCCTTACGAAGGCTCCCACATCCCTGAGCAGCGGGAGTTTGGGGGACCAGCTTCTGGTCTGCTGCTGGAAGGGTTGGTATGGTGGAAGGAATGGCACTGCTGATGGGATGCAAGCACTTGATAGTTATACTGAAGTGCTGAAAGTGTGCCAGACTTTAAAGGCCTGAGCTAGAGCTGGGCTGTGGTTAGGAAGGAATAAGACAGGGAATTCTTTTGATATAATCTTAGTAGAGAGATAAGTTTCCACTTAAGAATAAATAATGTTCAGATTTTGGCCTTAAAATCTCCCCAACCCTTCTTCCCTGAAACTTTTTGTTTAGAAGTTAAAGTTTAGAAACTTAAAGTTTAGAAACTTTATGTTCAATCCAAGTTTTGAAGCAAGTCGCAAAACACGAAAAAGAAAAATCATTCTAAGTGTAAGAGCTAGTTGGTAAGAAACATGAGTGACCTGATAAGTACCCCTTGGCAGGACAGGATGACAGGCAGAGAGGTGAGCAGAACCTTGGTTGTTACATTGAGCTTCAGTTCTCTCAGTCCTGCTTGTGCTAGGGAAGAAATTAGCCTCCAGAAATCTCACTAGTACAGAGTGGCTTGATGTAACTGGTCTTTGGAGAAGGAGCTTCACCATAAGAAAGAGATTGGGCCAAGGGGCATCCAGGATCCCTTCCAACCCAGTTATTCTGTGACTCTGAGGATTACCCCAGATGTAAGTTGTTGCCGTACCCCACATGACCCTCTGATGTGTTTAAACGCAGAAGCTTTTGTTGGGGAAACTCTGCCTTCAGCCTGCAGGAGTGTGTAGTTTGACTTTAACCAAGCTCTACCCAAATGGGATGGGGATTGTGTTCAGGTCTCAGTTCTAGGGAATCACAGATCTGCACCTTAGCAGAAAGGCAACTCACAGTTTCCACCTCAGTTATTCAGCTCTTTGTACTGAGAAAAAAGTGAAGTTACACTATGCAGTTCTTACTGTTTTTTTGTGCCTCAAATTTATTAAAATACTAAAACCAGCTTTCTAACAGGATGTACATGTGAATTGCTATATGCTGTGCTTGAGGGAACATATCAACTCTTAATACTGTTGCTTGTACAGTCAAGCAGGAAAAATAAATTTTCTTGGTAATAACCAAAAAGCTGTGTGGCAACAGCATGTGACTGATCTGGGTCCCATAATGAGGATGGAACAAATGAGCTGACAATAAATTCAGCTTTGCATTTGGTAAGTGCTCATTTGTCAGGGGTCCTCCACTTCATCAGCCACTTCTTCCTCCTCCCTGTTGTCTGTGCTGCCATGGCCAGTTTGTGCTGGGGCCAGGGCTTGGCTCATGGGAATGCCAGCTCCTTGGTGCACGGCCTCCATGGTCTGTGGGGACACATAGTAGCTCAGGTTTGAGGCTGGAATTCTTTTCTGCATCTCTTCCAGGTAGCGATAAGCCTAAAGGAATGCAGAGATCACTGTCAGAAGGTGCACTGCTACAGGGACCCCAGTAAAATATTTCTTGTGCTTTGCACATTAAAAATGAAGTTCATCAGCACAGCTGGAGGAACTTGCACTTGGCACCCCCATGTTTCATCAGAGCAGTAGGCACTAGACCTGTCCAGGGAGTGTGTGGCACATCTGCCCTGAAGGAATGAATCACTATTTCCTCAAATAACTGTTATTTTACAGTTCTCTTCTCTGGCCAGGTGGCAAACACATTGTGGTGACATTACTGCAGCACGCACCCAGACAAGACCCTCTGTTCTCACTGAATCACTGGGAATGCTTAAGCATCTACCACCATTTATGTTCTGTGTCCTGTGAGCTTTCCTTTTCACTTCTCCTCCCATAGAATGAAAAATATGCATAAAGTTCCTGAGCTGTGCCTCAACCTGCTCCTCATTTAGTCTCCTACCATGGAACATCTTGCTGCGTGACAGCCACACTTCACCAGGCTGCACAGGTGGACAATATGGGTTATGTAGGTTGGAAGAATTGACTTCACTTACTGTATGGAATTCCTCCACTTGTGCATAATGCTGCACCAAAAATCCCAGGACATCACCATGCCGGATGGCATCGTCAAAGTCCTGTTCAGCCAGGAGTAGTTCACACTGCCTGACTGCTTCTTCAGTGTCTTCACAGTAAACTCTAGGAAAGGGCAAAAGGGTCGTGTCACATCCCAGGAAGAGCATTCAGCTTATCCAGCCAAGGACAGGGAAGAGGTTTTATTGCATCACGTTTCATGACAGAAGCCGAAACCAAAACCTAGAAACCCCAACTTGTCCTGGGGCTGATTGCCCAGCAGGGGCAGCAACGGAGGGGGAGATTGTGCCCCTCTGCCCTGCTCAGATGAGACCCCCACCTGCAGAGCTCCCTCTAGCCCTGGGGTCCCAGCACAGGCAAGACATGAAGCTGCTGGAGTGAGTCCAGAGGAGGCCATGAAAGTATTACAAGGGCTCGAGCCCCTCTGGACCCAGGCAGGGAGAGCTGGGGGTGTTCACCTGGAGAAGGCTCCAGCAAGACCTTAGAGCCTCTTCCAGTGCTTAAAGGTGCTCCCGGAGAGCTGGAGAGAGACTTAGGATAAGGGCCCTGAGGAGCAGGACAATGGCTTCCCCCTGCCAGAGGGCAGGGTTAGATGGGCTACCCTGTGTGGATGGGGAAGTGCTGGTGCACCCAGAGAAGCTGTGGCTGCCCCTGGATCCCTGGAAATGTCCAAGGCCAGGTTCGATGGGGTTTGGAACAACATGGGGTAGAGCAGAAGGTGTCCCTGCCTGTGGCAGGCTTTTGGATCAAGGTGGTCTTTAAGGTCCCTTCCCACCCAAACCAGGCTGTGATTCTGTGATTTTATGATAATCACCTTTCTGGCTACACCTCCGTTGGTCTATATCCTTCTCTTTCAGGTTACCTTTCCACTTTTAATGCAATGTTTTAAATGTACATTATGGTTAAATCACATTATGGTTTCCCTGCTAGAAAAATGTACCAGCAGCTTTTTTTTTTTTTTTTTTTTTTTTTTCCAGCAAGCTGCAAATTATTTATTAAACTTTAGGTGCTGTTACAACTTGTGTTCTGGTATAATATTTCTGTCACTTTGTTTCTGTGCTCTCCACTCTGCAGCTCACCTCTGAGCATGGATGAACCGCTTCATCAGACTCATTCTGCTCTGCAGGTGGCCAAGTTTGCTTTCCTGTTCCACAGGGCTTCTGGCCTTTGCTTTGGAAAGGCACTTGTATGCTTCTGTCAGTGCTCTGTGGGCTTTTTCATAGTTTTGATACTCATCGATTTCTACCTGCAAGAGGAGGAAGGAGATGGTCTTGCTCCAGAGCCAATAAACCAAACACCTTCAGCAGTCGTAGAAAGTGTAGTACCTGAGCACATGCATCATAGAAACCTGCCAGTAGGTCAAGGGCCCCTCCTTTGGTGTAGAAGCTGATAATATTCGCAATAATCTTTGCATCCTTACGCCAATCCAGTGACTGCAGGTAGTTAGCTGCCATGATATAAATCTCTCTCTGTCTGGAAACTCCCGCAAAGAAGATAATTTTCTCAGTATCTCCAGATTTCAGCAATGCTCTCATAGCCTGGCAAGGGAAAGAGTGGCAAAGAGGGAGAGAGGGAAAATATTGTGAATGCAAAAACACCATCAAGATGGCTCAGAAGTTTCATCTGGGTAGTTACTGTAGGAAGTCTGCTTCAAGGTTTACTTTTCAAAACACCCTCATTTTGAGGCTATCTGGGCTGACCTTTAACTTGTTTCCTGCTTGTGTGTATTTCTTGGTGGCCACGTGGTAGTTCCCTTGTCTCATGCAGCAGTCGGCAATTTGTTCCAACAGCTCCCTCCGGGACTCCTCAGAGAGATCCTGGGACTCCTTGGAGACTGTCATCTTCTCGGCTAGCTCCTCAGTGATGGTCAGGTTCTGCTCCAGGCAGAGCTGCAGAGCTTCGTGGTACTGATGGGAGCAAGAGAGCAATGAGATATTGCAAACACTATCGTGATATCTCACATTTGCTTGTGGTGTATCCTACAGAAATCAACTACAAACACAAGCAGCTGAGGATGCTCCATCTGGAACACAGGCCTGTAGTTATGTGTCTCAACATCAGGCCCTGTTCACACACTGTCCCATTTTGTTTGCTAAGAATGTTTGTTCTTCTTTGACACCATTGCTGTCACACAAGTATGCCACTAGAGATTCAGCCATTTTGACTCCAAACTTGAGATTTCCAGAGACATACAAATCAGGTTTGTTAGGAATGATCAGTAATAACATTTTCAGCAAATCCAAATAAATGGAAAGATTTTATTAAATATGTTGGTACTTCCCATATAACAACAAATTCTGAGTAGGCCATACAAAAGCTTGTAGTCCAGAAAAGGGCTACAGTACCCTTACAAAATGTGGAAAAAAGCCAGCCATAGGAGCTTGTTAAAGACGAGTGGGCTGGAGTGGTCTGGTACCCAACATTTTGGCAAGGCTGAGCTGCCAGTGCCCCTGAATCACTGGCTTAAGAGGAATCTTTACAAGTGTCTCTTGTATCTGTTTACCTGCACAGATGAATGGCTGTGTGCAGGTACACACCTGTTGTGCTCCTCTACCTGTGCACAGGGCACCAGAGGGCTCAGCTCACCTTCTTGGCTGCAAGCAGCAGCTCCATTGCCTTCTCATACTGAGCATGTTCAATGAAGAACCCGGAGCAGCGGGCAAGCAGGGCCGGGTCGGACTTCTCATCCAGGTCCTCAGCAATGAGCTGTAGGGCCCCGAACTGCTGCGTGGCAAAGGCCAGCTCCAGGGCTTTGGAGAAGTGTCCTGCCTGCAAAATTAGGAATATGGCTTCAAAGACTAGAACAATCACTACAGAGCCAGTTCACAGGATGCCCTAGAGTGGCTTAATAAAGCATTAGTCACCATGAAAAAATGACTAATAAACAGGACATAGTAAGCACCACAGCTGGTTTAACATTCCTCTGCTGTAGGAACTGCTTCAGTGTAAAGTTTGGGAATTTTTATTAAAACACATTTACCTTGTGATATAGCATAACAGCTCTGTCCATTTGATCCCCCTTTTCCTCATAATAGCAGGCTGCCTCTATCATGTCTTCCGGTGAGCTCAGGAGAGCCAGGTTCATCAGCTGATCATCTAAATTATTCGCCTGTTCAAAAGCAAAGGTTTGGCTCTGGTTGTGCACACAAATTTCATAATTCCAACTTCTGACAAGCCTGTGGCTTTATACTGTCACATAGTATTAAACTCTCATACCCTTCTGTGTAAAACCTCTACAACCCATATGATTTTCAGCTTCAATTACAATTATTTCTTTCAGGGAGTTTCTGATGAGCTGTTCAAGAAAACATATTTATGTTGTAGTGCACTAAATAATTCATTTTGTTATTATATTGCACTGGGTGGTTTGTCATATTTGCACACAGAAGTTTTATTATCTTTTTGCACATGGTACGTTCTGTACCCCCCTCTCAGATTTTGGTGTTGGTACCCTCTGGTTGGTCCCTCCCTACGCCCCCCCCACCAGGTTGCTTCCCATTGGTTGTGGTTCCTCCCCTTTCCCCTCCCCTTTTTCCCCCGGGCACAAAACCCCACCACCAGGTATCTGCCTCCTTTTTCTCTCCACTCAGGGTTTGGGTTCTGCATTAAAGCTATGGGACAGTGGTCCCAAGGAAGAAAAAGAGTGCCTCTGTCTTTTGCTTTCTGTCCATTATTGGGTTACCGCAGTGGCATCTGGAGCTAGCCAAGATTTGACCCCAGGGGCAAGAAACTGTGCTAAGTTGACATGATACATTTCCAAACCACCAAGGCTTTATTGATCCACCTTTGGTAGAAGAGGTCAGCAGAAACCAGGAGCAGCTTCATCATGGGCTGTCCAAGAGCAGGCAGTGTCTTATGGCAGAGAATGGGCACAAACCCCTTGTACCACCAAAGGGAGAACGCTGTGCTGGTGCAGGCACACCACACCTCTCTGCATACCTTGCACAAGCGGATGGCGTTGTTGAACGCCTGGGCCTGGCTGTAGAAGTGCACGGCCTGCTTGATGTCCTCCTGACTCTCGTACTGGCGTGCCAGGTGATAGGAGGCTGCTCCATTCCCTGTTTCATTTGCTATTTCAGCAGCCTGCAGAGGGAATTGTGCAGCTTTACTTTGTGTCCATGCTCCTCCCAAGAATGAGAATTCTGAAAGCAGGTGGAAACAGGCTGCCTTACCTTCTGAATGTTGCCTTGAAAGCAGTAGACACGGACTAGGGAAAAATAATCCTGAGCCAGTGCATAGTATTTTAATGCAGATTCCATGTCTGATTGGCTCTCCAAGTACTGTGCCCACCACTTCCACAGGCTCCTGGAAAAGCAACAGTATTAACTGCGGCAATGAGAATGGCCAGATGCTGGTTTACACTCCTAGAGAGCTTGAACTAAAACCTGAAAACACGTTTTAGAACACGTTTCACCCCAACCCAAGTGTGACACTCCCGAGATTTGCACTATACAGGAAGTCAGCCTGGATAACCAATGTGGCAGTTCTTGAGCAAGTGCAGCATAAACCTGAAAAGCTGTTGGAAGGTCATAGTGGATAAGGCAGGGGTTGAATGAGCCTGAGAGGATTCACACTTTGTCATCCTCGCTCTCATCACGAATTGTACGTCAGACCTGACAGCCCCGTGTCAAAGGAACAAGCATAGTACTGACTTGTCTTTCATCTTGTTGATGTAGTTCTCCAGGGCTTGTAAGTCTTCAGAGAGCATTCGAGGTATTTCAAACCTGTGTGTGTCTGACTTTGCATAGCTGTAGACAAGAAGAACATATCAGATGTGTAATGACAGCCTCCTTATTAGTCTCTATGTGTAAAACACCCATTTAATCGTTTGCCAGCCATCAACTGACAACACTGGCAACAACTGCTTTAGCTGTATAAGTAAGTTCACTGTAAGACCAGTTGCAGTCCACCAGAATCATCAAAAATTAAAAGTTCAGTGGTACTGCCAAGCACTTGGAATGAGGGAGGTGTGATCTTCACAGCACAGGAAATACTTTAGAAGTGCCAGTGATGGCCCAAAGAAGTATTCCAGAAAGTTCTCCAAGCATCAAGCACACCTGGCTGGACAGGTCACAAATGCCCCAGGCTCCACATTGTACCACTCACTGCAACATCAGCCTCTGACACTGCTGGGAGGTCACTGCCCTTACCCCAGCACCCTCCTCTCCTAACCCCACTGCCCACCATGGCCATCAGTAGGTCTGCCTGAGCACAGCAGAGCTCTGCTTTGATTCTGAACAGAATTGACCTTATTGGACAATGATGATGATGACAATTATGATGATAGGAACTTTCATATTGGAAAACTCATATAGAAACAGGATCTCAAACAAGAAATACATCAAAAATACCCTCCCCTAACTTCTCATAGGACTTGGCAGTCACAGGAGAGGATCATGCACCAGAAGCAACCAAGTCAAACTAAATTCCTCTCCAGCAGTTGTCTCTGGGACTCTCAGGAAAAGCAAATAATTGGTTTCATCATGGAAAAGGAAGGAATATATGGCAGTGGTCTTCCAGAGACAAACACAAGACTAGATATGAGTGAGGTTTAAATACCAGCACTGACAGACTCTTGACCTTTTAAGACACTACACATTATTTGCATGGGAGGGTGCTGGGAGGTTTCATGGAATACTTTCACTCTGTGAGACAGAAGGCACCAGAAACAGGAAAAGACTTTAAATAATTTTTACTGGTCTTCATCAAACATGCTCCTTCACCCATCTCCACAGGAGAAAGAGGCTCCCAGTCCACCAGGTACCCCCAGCTGGTGCTTACTGGGTGAGTGCCAGGCTCTGCTGCCCAGTTGCCTCCAGGTGCTTGGCGTAGTTGTAGTGGGTGGTGCGCAGGTGAACCCGGTCATGAGCCTCAGCTGTTTCGATGGCTTTCTGCCACTGGTTGGAGGCCTGGTAGAGCTTGTTCAAGAGGTCATATCGTTTGCAAGCCTTGTACAGCTGCTCTGCGTCCTCCTGGAAGAGGAACACCCAAAATCTCCGTCATCCCCAACCAGGTTGCATGTCAGTCAGATCAGGCACTGCACCTTGGAGCAGTTTATTAATGCAGGGCATTGCAATGCAATTAAAGCAACAATCATTCAGGCAGGGGGTTTAACCAACTAAATATATGTGGCCTGGAATAGCATGTTATTGGGGAACAGGATGGTATGTAAAAATAAGGAAAGCACTCAGATCCTGATATTTATTGTACAGGATTGACTAGGAGGGAGGGGAATGACACAAGCAAGTAAGTCATCAATGATCAAATGCTGTCATCCAGAGTGTAGATCACCAAAAATGGAGACATGCTTAGGTGGCGGTACAGCTACCCATCATGCTGCCCAGCCAGGGGTGAGGCTTAGGAGAAGATCCTGGCACTCAGGGTTTGAGAATTAAGGCACTGCAAGCCAGGGAACCCCTGTGACCTCCCAGCAGATCTCAGAGGCAGCAATGCTGTTTGTGGATAATGGAGCTCCATTCCTGGGAATAAATGTTAATAATTTATTACAGAATTAGAATAGGAGGGTTTTGCTGATGCTGATGCAAGGGCGAGCAGATTTGGAACTATTATTTTTATTCTCTGAGAGGTACTAACTCCCGTGGAAGGAACATTTTCCTGCTCCACCCAACTGCTGTCCAGCTGAACACTATATTTAGTAAATTGATATTATCTGTCCAAGACAGAAAAATGCTTTCTGTCTCTCATTGTTTCAAATTTTAAAAAGCACAGAAAGTGGAAAAGGAAGATGCCTGTCCTAACATTCTGTACGAGATGGAAAAACGTAGTAGAGCTGCATTTGTTTTGTTGTAGTTCCCTTCTACCTCTCCAAACAGATCTAAATATCCAAAAGAAGCTCTGACAGTTTTCAGCCTCATAGCTTTCTCTGCCAGGAAAGCTTTACAAACATTTAGTTTGAATTTTCCTTTATTCCTTACCTTTAACTCAGAATAGTTATTCTCTCTCTCTCATACTCATCAAATAACTATAGATTGCTAAATACCTTTTCAAGCCAAATTCTAATTATTTAGCCATTTTCAAGACTTCCTTTTCTGTGAAATCTTTCCAGGAGCTGAGAAATTTACACTGATTTTCTCTGAACCTTTTCCAGTTCATCAACTTTTTTTCTGTAATGAGGTACTTGAAGGCTGGAAGTCATCATTCCAGCTGTAGCTGACTTGAACACACAGACAGGAGTTACCAAATCCAGGTCCAGGATGTGGTGTCTCCTCAAACATGGCCCCAAATTGATTTTTGCCGTCATAGCACCTTGCTATTTTTTACCTAATTCAGTATTTCATATATAGTTAGTATATAGACTGTGGGTTATTTCATCAATTCTTTCCCCATTTTCCCTCTGATGGATCATATGTCTGGATCTCTTACAGTTCCCAACTAAAAATTCCTGGCTTTCTTATGGATCATTGCTGAAAATATTGAATTAGTGGAATACTAATTCCACTTTAACTAGCACCAATCAATTTTCAATCCATATGACAATGCTGGTCTCAAACCCAGCTTAGATCTCAATTCTATTTACAATCAACGGGAACAAAGTCAGACAAAAGACACAAGATCCACTTTGGGGTGCATTTGCTGCCAGGTTGGGCATCCTGCCAGATGGAAGAACGAGAGACAATTGTTCCATACACCAACTCTGGGCAATAGTCAGATCTCATCCTGTGGCTGAGCTGGATCCAGTCAAGTTCCTGCTCACACAGTGGGAGAAGTCAACACAGTGGGAGAAGTCAGAATAGAAATCTGTGTGACTGGGCATCCCTGGGACAGCACAGGCAATGAATGTGACTGACCAGACCTCTCCAGCCTGCCAAGAAAAGTATATTTTACCTAAACTCCTTCAACAACTTCAGGTCCAGCCTCAATCTGTGAAAGCACACAGGTCTAGCCTTTCACTCTTGGAAAAAAAATCCAAAATGGAACTTGTGTTCCATATCAGAGCTCAAAACACGTTTGTTGAAACATTTTAACTATAATAAAATACAGCCTTTTTTAAATCCAGTGAAACCTAGAATGATTAAGCTTGGAAGAGGCTTGTGCCCCAGGAAGGCGGGTTTTTGTTAAATGTTTCACACATAAAACAATCTTTGAAAATTGTTTACTTCACTGAGTAATTTTTCAGAGCCTGATACAAACTCTTCACAACTTGGCTGTGGGATTTACCAGCATGCCCAGCTGGATGGCCAGCACAGCCACCCTGGCCTTCTGCTCTGGCTCTTGCTCAGCCTCCCGCAGTGCCTTGGCTCCTCTTGCATGACCCATGTGCCCCAGGCAAATTTTGGCAACATCAAGCCTCTGAGTCTTCACACACATGCGAGCCATGTTCTCCCAGACAGCCTCACTGCAGGAAACGGGAAAGAAAAGCAGAGCTGTTATTGTGTCAACTGGAAGGCAGGTGAGGTGTGAGGAGAAAGTGTGAAAGGGGAAACCATCAGTACATTGGGAATGGGGTGACTGTAACAGAGACTCCAGCAGCTGTGTGAAGATTGAACAGGAACAGAGGCAGGCTAACACACAAAGGTCAGTTCTTGAGCTAAATTACTTTGCAGACTTTAAGGAAATATTGTGGGATTTGATTTACACCAATGTCTAAACAACAGCAGTTACACCTCTACTCTGGAGACAGGATGAGAGAGCTGGGGCTGTTCAGCCTGGAGAAGGCTCTGAGGAGAACTTAAGAGCACCTTCCAGGGCCTAAAGGAGCTCCAGGAAAGCTGGAGAGGGAGTTGGGACAAGTGATGGAGGGACGGGACAAGGGGGAACGGCTTTAAATTGAAAAAGGGGAGTTTCAGATTGGAAGAAATTCTTCCCTGTGAGGTTGATGAAGGCCTGGCACAGGTTGCCTGGAGAAGCTGTGGCTGCCCCATCCCTGGAAGTGTTCAAGGCGAGATTGGAGGGGACTTGGAGCTATCTGGGAATAGTGAAAGCTGCTTCTGCCCAAAGAAGGGGTGGGTAGAACTACATGGTCTTTAAGGTCCCTTCCAAATCAAACCAGTCCGTGATTCTACGTTTGCATGTATATAAACATTTATCATGTGCCTATCCTGCTGTAGCTGCAACCCATAGACAGTCACAACTCCCACACTGATATTTAGAAATCAGAATTAAAATGATGAGAAAAGTCTTAACCTCACACTGGAAATCTCCTGCTGCAGTCTGGAGTCGTTTAAATATTGAACAACTATTGGGAACCCAATTATTGTACTCAGTAATAGCAAATGTGTAGAAAAATTAACAAACAACCATGTTCTAATTTAAAACTTGCATAAGACAGGCAAAAAGAAAAAACTTTGTTATACTCAGAAAAGAACTCCTCAGGGCTATAATTTGCTGTTAACACTGCAAAGTCCCCGATCCAGGCAAGGCAGGACTAGCTGAGGACCATGCTCATGGCTGGAATGGCTGGCAGAATTGTTCATCAGAAGGACCACAACAGAACTGACCATCACAGAGTGGGACAAGCAAAGATTTTCACAGATTTTATTTGCATTTGAGGCTCCTCAGAATTTCATGCACTATGTCTGACTAATAAAAACCATGAGCAAAGTAACAGTTTTTTTTCAATGTCACCCTCAGCAGAGGTATGGTTTGTGCAGTTCTCAGGCACCAACACAGCACAAAGTACAGATCTAAATTTTAAAAGCAGGGAAAAAAGGAAGAAAATAGAATAGAATGACACTTTATGACCAGCCACTAAATTCCCTTCCAGTTTTCCTATTATTAAAATGTTTTTCTGTTTCTAGTGGCTGTGAGTAAGCCCTGCACAAACAGGAGAAAGTGACTAACTGGGAAGCAGTAGAACATGTGAACCATGATGTGCTCTTCAACACATACACTAAGAAAAGGCACAGGAAAAATTCTTTATTTTAGAATTAGAGTATCTTTTACTTGCAGTGCACCTCATATAAAGGCTTCAGGTAGTAATCAACATAAGTGATACAGACTTCACTGAGAACAAACAGTATAGATAAAAAAAAGAACAGAAGTGATAGATCAGGAACACATTTCAGAAAGATCAGAAGTGTTTCTGGTTTAGAAAAGCAAAAATGCATGTCTGAGTGCCACCTTTCTTACAACTAAGTGTTATTCAAACACAGCCTCCTCAATTTCTTTACCTACATGTCCAAGCTCCCCAGCTGAGGAGCCAAAAGGAATTTCTGACCTGGAAGAGCCTGATAGAAACCAGTGCTAGATCCTTCTGCACATCACCTTTCAATACAGAAACGCTGCCCCGTGTCAGCAGATGTCACCTTCCTAATTGCTGAAAAGTTGGAAAAGTTTTTTATTCCAGACACTATCTATATCTGGAATCAGGAAAAGTGGGAAAAACACCTTTAAAGAACATTGACATTATCAGCATGATGTTAATTATGTTCACCTGGCTTTGATCAACACAGCCAGTTGAGTTCTGGCCTCTGGAAAAGCTGCTCAAGGCTGTTCCTGGGCACAGCTGTGCTTCACAGCACTTGAGGAGAAGTACATTTTCCAAGCTCTTCATTGTGCCAGAAGAAGCTGCCAATCTCCAGTTGGCTCTGGGTGAAGGAATGCATGTCTGTACTGGGCTTTGTCAAGCTGACTGAGTTTCTGAAAGGAAATCAAAGTATTTTTCAGAGCTTTGACAGCTCTCAACTCCCTCCATGCAGGAAGATGAAAGTTCATGGGCTCAAACAGGCGAGCGGATGAGATTCTTATTTAGACTACAGGGAGTGGAAACTTTTGAGAGGAAACAGACTACACCGTGTATTTTAAAGTACGAAGTTAAAAGATAAGAGTGTGCAGAGAGTCACAGCAGGATTTAAGAGATGTTGCTCATCATCTCTCAGCTGTGTTATGCTTTCCTGGATGGCAAGAACTCCTGCCAATGTCAAAATTCAGCATCGTTGCTGCCCCTAGGACTCCTCTTTGGGAGCTCTTGCCCCACACATACCTGCCTGTGGGCCATGTGGGAACCCAGGTACCTCTGCCCCAAGGAGCTGGAGTTCTGCCATCCCACCTCTTTCTCCTCCACTCCAAACCATTTGCAAAGTGAACCTGAGAGGCTTGAGCCACGGTTATGCTGGGGGCAGCAACAAACACAGAGGGAGAAACATCTGCAGTCAATATGCTCTGCACTTGGTTTTATTCTGGCAGGCACTGCCTTCTGCCACAGCGTCTGGGCAGGGGGTGAGTACACCAGGTTCAAACTGCACCAAAGACACTGAATTTGGGAGTGTTTACGGCAGAGCACAGCTTGCATGGACTCTCCCAGCACAGAGACCACAGCAAGAGATAAGAGGGACACCAAGGAAAGGTGTCCCTGCCCTTGGCAGAGTTGGTGCTAGATGGTCCTTAAGGTCCTTTCCAACCCAAACCATTCTATGACTCTAAGATTCTGAGAGACATGATCAGAGTAGCTCACCAACACAAGAACCCATGGCAGATGAGACCACTGACCCTCTGACCATCACTTCTTCTCCCCTGCAGAAACACCTGAAGGAATATTTCACCTAAGGAACCTTGCTCTGCCCAGAGCAGTTCCCATATCCCACTGGGTTTGGTTAGCAGCTGCACAGGGCAGAGCAACAGCCATGATCCCCATGGAACTGCAGCAGAGACTGGTTCTTTCCAGTAGACACATCCTTCACAAGAGGGACAATGCTCTGATAAGATACATGGAGAGGAAAAGGGTAGAGAAGGGGAGGGGATCCTGGGAGTACCCACAATCCACTTCCATTTCTCTCTGTGTTTTATGAAGACCAACCTCAGCCACAAGATGCATAACCTCCCTGGCAGGTACACACCTCCAGCACCAGGGCAAGTTTTGCTGCCCCTCAGAAATGTGGGCAGATGGATGTGGGTCTGGTGAAGGAACAAGAAACAGGAGATGCAGAAGAGGTTCACTTAAATCCCAGGGAAAACCACAGTTTATCTCCCAACAGCTGCCAGTATAGTAAGAAAGCGGAATCTATCCATGCATCCCTAAAAGGCAGCAACGCTCCTTTCCAGGCCTGGCCCTGCTGTCCATATAAAATGCCAAGTAATATTTTTCCCTGCTCTCAACTCTGACTCCAGGAATTTCCTGTTCCTCCCCTCCGCCTCTGTTCATCCCCCCTGGAAAGCCTCTCACATCTGTACTTCATCAGCTGAAGTTGGAAATTAAATGAAGTCCAGGCACAGCAGCAGTGAGTGCAGAGCCATGGGAAGGCATCCCAAGCAGCCTGGGAGCCCCAAGCCTCCCACCAGGCACAAGGATACACCATCCACTGCTGTACCCAGTACTTCCAGGCTCCAGGCCACATCCACAGTGCTAGGGATTTGGTAAGCAAATGTTGATGCTTCTGAAGAGTGGACACAAATTTTACTACATATTTGATTAACGTTTCCTTGCTTTGTATCTGACCTTTCACATCTGTTTTTCTGTGGAACTGTGTTTACAGCGTCCACAGTCTGATCTCACAAGCCCTTCTGTTCCCATGTACTTTTCATTGCCTATTTAGCACGAAAGTTTTTTAAAAAATGCAATGTTATTTAGAACTGCTGGAGATTTATATGTCTGAAGCATCTCACTCAAAACCTTTTTCTCCCTGTATTTAATGGGCTATATTTGGAAAATGAGCATTGCTCAGGATCAGGGTAAAAAAAAAAATCTTTTCAATTTGGGCCCCACTTTGTTGAACTGGACCCTATAAATAATTTGTTATTATATATAATAAATTAATATTGCATCCTATGATGTTATACATATATATAGATAATCACAGAACCACACAATAGTTTGGGTAGAAAGGAACATTAAAAACCATCTTGTTCCAAACCCCTGCCAAGGGCAGGGACACCTTCCTCTAGACTGGAAAATTTTAAGGACTTGAGAAAATGAGGTTTCATCTGATGTAGCTAAATTAGGTTTGTTTTTAAAATGCATTTATGGGATTCTGGTTATATCTTTCCATGGGACTAAAAGACCAGGAACTAAGTAATAGATGAAAAGTTGTAATAGTTCAATGAGACTCTTGATAGTGATAATGATATTCTATGAGCTACTCTAAGAAAGGACAGGCATTTTTCATGTATGATCTAAACACTGAAAGCTGATGAAAGCTATTCCTAAAAACTCTTCCCTGGCAGAAACAGACAGCTTCACAGAACATATCTAAAATATCCCATTGAATACATAGCTTTGTTCCAAAGTTACCCTTGTAAAACCAACACCAAGAGATTGCTCCATGTGGTTTGTATGACACAAACCCTTGTGCCCCACAGAATGCAGTGAGTGCTGCAAAATGCACATCCTGCTGCCTGTCTGCAAATAGGAATTCACTTAGGTAGTTTTTTATTAAGGATCAGGATCCCATACTGTTTAAATTGGATATTAGGGAAAATTTCTTCATAGAAAGGGTGGTCAGGCACTGGCACAGCTGCTCAGGGCAGTGGTGGAGTCACCAGCCCTAGAAGGATATTAGCTGTGGATATCCTAGCTAGGATATCCTAGCTGTGTGGATATTGCACTTGGGGACATGGGACTGTGTCTGGGGCAATGGTTGGACTTGATCTTTCCAACCTTTATGATTCTATGACGGGACTGATGTGTTCAGCCTTTGTAAAACATAATTGCTATTGTTTTTAATGTTACATGAGAAGGAAGCTTGGGCCCTGCTGAAAATACATAGCCAGACTTCATCAAATCACAGAAATCAAATGAGGGGAGACAGAAGCAGGTGTATGACATTTCCCTAAAGGTAAAACTCTCCTGGTGTTATCTACATATAAACATCATCTGCCTTGCTGCTGAATCCCTGGCTTATAATAAACACAGAATTATAACAATAAATAATCCAAGGGGATTAAAATATACAAAGACAGTCACTGCTGGTAGGAAATTTCTTTGAAGAGTGGCAGACACTGATGTTTTTATATTGGAAGTTATAAAACCAGCAATGTCCAGAAACATGACCAGTCACAGGGAAAAGAAGAAACCAGAGAGCCTACAGTGCCCTCAAGGGATGAAGATGCTCAAAGTACTTAAAGCTTAATTTGTTTAAAGATTAAAAATTATCAGAGCACATGGAGGAGAGTTGATCATAGTCAAGTGTAGTACATTCAACTTCAATAGCTGAAAACTAATTATAGGAGTATATCAACTTTATTGGAATTTCCCCCCCTTCTCTCACCAACAAGTCTTCAAAATAAAATGTTGCCTTGCAAAAAAAAAATACACACCAGTTTCTTCCTGTGTATCAGGTCAGGGCAAGTCAGTTGGTTAGAGGCAAAGCCTGTTTCCTGGTAAGACAGAGCTGCTATAAAATTATATCAGTTTCTAATCTAATTTATTGAGTACAGAGATGTGAACTCCTGTGCCAGCCCTTCAGGTGTGGTGGTGCCTGGCAAGGCAGGTCTGTGCCAGGTCTCCTAAGTGCTGACCAGACGTTGTGCCTTCAGTGCGTACAAGGCAATTCATGCAGTATTTGTGCAGCCTGAAGAGCTGTACCAGGCTCAGCTCAGGAGGGGCATAACCTCAGGGCCGGGCAGTGCCCACCAAAATCCCTGTCCTCAAGGCAGCTGATGGGAATAGCAAAGAGCAGTTTGGAGTGCCAGTCTGGGCAAGACCGCTCTGGAAACATCCAGATTCGAGGACAGTTTGGAATGCCCTCAACAACTCTCTTTAACCGGTCTATCAGAAGAGCCCCTGCCTTTCCCTGTGGCAGTCCATTCCATACTGAGCTCTCAGTAGGGATATGCCATCAAGCACATGGCAGCAGAGTTTCCTCGTGGGCACCGAGCGGGGTGGGCAGCCTCCCTCGAGGCTCTGCGGAGCCGCCAGCCCCGCACCGACGCTGCACGGTGACTCTCAGCCTCACTTACACCCCGACACTTGCCCCTGCCTTTGCAGACACCCCCAAACTGGGCTGATATCGGGTTGAGAATCTCGAGATTTTATACTTCCTATTTATCTGCCACGGTCCCTCCTATGGTGCAGAGAGGACGCGGAGAACAGGGCACCCCCGCAGAGCTTTCGTCGCACTGTCCACAGCTGCCGCTGTCCGCAGCGAACCCCAGTACTGTTTTGCTTCTAGGGAAAGGTATTTCAAAATCCCTCTCCTCGATTCGCTTCCACAGAGCTGATGCCCCGAGGGCTGAAGCTGGGATTTCCTTCTCTCCTTTTCCCGAGGAGCTCCGCGGTGCTCCCCGAGCTCTCCGAGACGCTGCGGGTCCCGGCAGCCCCGCTGGCGGCAGCGGCGAGGGGAGGAGGCGTGAGGCAGGGAGGGGGCTCTCAGAGGGGAGGAGGGACAACTTTAGAAGTCTCCATAGTCTTTTCCTTTCAGGAAACACATCCTGTTAATGTTTGACTGCCGTGGCAGTGGCTGTTTTTTGCAGTCGACTACGCCCGAGGCTCACCAAAACGAGCCACAAAAACAGCCATTTCCTCTTGGTGGGGAGGTGGGGGGGCCTTTTCCTCACTGCAGTGGCTGTTCTCGTCCCGGCACTCACAGCTCGGCTCCTTGGAGAGGGACAGGGCAGAGCAACCTCCTCGAGATACTCCAGACTTGCAGATCACCTTTGGGATGACCGCATTCCCTCTGGCTCGGCTTGGCTTTGAGAGGATGACATCTGTCACCATTTGCAGGATATTCTGACGTTTGTACCGAAATCCAGGCTTTAGGAGCAGCACTGGTTGGCTTGGAGGACCCGGCACTCGGCAGGCTACAGCGAGCATCCCATCCCACCTCTGCCCACCACAGCTCAGGCTCTCCTGCCCTAAGACTGGATTCTGTCTGGATTCACCCCGTCCAACACGGAATGGACCTCCCTGTCATCCAGTTCACCACGGGACTGGCATTACTTATCAAAGTGCAAGAAGGAGGATAAGTCAACGCTGGGAAGGACCTAACAAAGCTTCTTGGTGTTCTTATTTTATGGAATTCTCCTATCTACCTCACAAAATTCTCATTTCCTTGGTCAGAAATCCCTTTGGAGTTGACTTCAAGAATGAACGGTGATGTCCTCTAGCACCCCGTAACATCCCAGCACAGCTGCCTGTTCCCAGCCCCATTTCAATGTGCTGCAGCTGACTGGGACCTCGTGTCGTCTGCAATTAGAGACTGGCAGCAAGCTGACAGTCAGATATGACTGTCCAGAAACTGGTAGCCACAGCTGTGTTGGTAGCCCTGGTCTCACTCATCCTTAACAACGCGGCTGCCTTTACCCCCAACTGGGTGTACCAAACGCTGGAGGACGGTCGCAAGCGCAGTGTGGGGCTCTGGAAGATGTGCTGGCTGGCAGAGCGGAGCAGAGGGAGTGCAAGCACCAGTGCCAGGCAAGGGCAAGGGGAGGAGCACGAGTGTGAAGCCCTGGGCTGGGGTTCAGAGTCGGCTGGATTCCAGGAGTCACGCAGCACTGTCAAACGTAAGTGCAGCCTCTTATGTTCTCTGCAGACATGACTGATAGGGTGCACCTGGTTCCCAGGAGTTCAATTGCCTAACCCTGAAATCATGTTATCTTAGTCTAAACATCTCTTCACATTCATTCCCAAATAAATTATTTCAGAAAATAAGAAGCACGATGTCCACCACTGATTAACTAAACTCCTCCTCCCCCTCTCAAAACCAGTGATCTACAAGGTGCTGCCTGGTTTATATAGACCAGGAATCGATCTGCTTTGAAACAATGATCTAAGAAGTGTAAACTTAAACTTCAGAGACATCTTGGGCTCACTTTTCCCTCCTGGGCTTCTGCCATAAGATATCCCTTCCTCCTCAGTACAACAGCAACCACAGTTGCTCTGAATACCTTAAAACTAAAAAAAACAAAACAAAACAAAACAACCCAAACCCAAAAAGGTATTGCGATGAATGACATGTTATTTCTCACTTCTGTTTGCTTTTGTTGGGAATGCCAGGAGCAGAAAAGACAAAAATAGTTGTGGTAAAAACATGTAAAATTGAGAAAGGTCTTAAAATGTGTAATACTCCTCTTGATGAAAACCTACAATTAATATACAACTTGGTGACTACAAAAATCATTACCCATTGTGTATTTTTTATTTTGCACTTTCACAGATTGTGGGATCTGAGGCATGCAAATAGCTTACACTGACCTAGGGAAAATTAGTGGATAACATGAGAATTACAGAACTGATTAATAAAACCTCACGTGTCACATTCATAGCATTAATGGTGCAACCCTGCTCTCCCAGATCAGAATTGTGTTGTAACAGGATCACAGAAAGGCTTGGGTTGGAAGGGACCTTAAAGACTGTCCATAATACCAGCAGACACTATGGCTGGGACCACAACTACCATGGTGCCAAGAGGTTTCTCCCCTAAACCCTCTCCACTCCCAGCAGCCAGGCTGTGAGCAGCCATAGGAAGGAGAATCAGTACTTCTGCTGCACCCTTCAAGGCATGAAATTTAACAAAACAAATGGCTATGAAGTCCATGCCTCGACAGGCCACAGGATTCTCCCAAGATTTCAAGGATGTTCATAAACAGCTCTGGCACCTCTGAGCGATGGTTGGCAGCATCTGTAACGTACATGATTTCAAACCAGATTTTTTTCATGGTTTGAAATGTGGAGAAAGAGAAATTGTTGGTCCTTGGAGTTTCTTAGATCCCTCTGGAGAGAAATCAAAGAAATATTGGAGGAATTTCTTTTAAAAATGCTCTAATGTGGGCCCATTCCAGATCATATTTTCCAACAAAATTATGTAGAAACATTTTTTTGCACATTTGCTAATACTGAGCCTGCATAAATCATAAACAGAAAATTTCTCAAATGTTTTAAAATCCTTACCCTTTCAATACTTTTTTTAACTGAAAGAACTTTTATAACAATAAATGGTTATAAAAAGGATTAGACTGTGGGAGAAGTTCCTTGACGTGTTTTTGCAGCTTCATCTCTGGAATCACTTCCCCAATTAATACTGATAAGCCATTTTCTAACTTGAAGAACATGTGTACCATTCACAAATAGTAAAAGTACATGTTATGTACTAAACACCGGAACGAGCTTCTGCACAGAGAATTTGGCTCCTGCAGCATTTTTAACACACAAGTTTGTACTTGCTGTGTGCAGGCCAGGAGGTGTATTACCTAAAGATGAGAGGTATTTAGTTTCATGGCAGAACCGTCTGGGCACCAGTTTCTGATGTCAAATAGAAGGATAAAGTAACAGAAAATTTGAAAATTTCCAAGTAATAATTATAGCATGATCAAGTCCTCAGAAGAATTATTTGACAACCACTGTTAAAAATTCTAAATTAAAGGAGGCTTTTCAAGCCCAGGGGCTTGATCTGTATAGGAGTAAAGCACCCATTCCCTATTTAATCTGGAAGCAAATAGTAGACAAAAGCCAATTCTGCATCTTGATAAAGCATTTAAAGGAAATTCCTCCCTCTGCAGTTGTGTCATGACAAACTCAGTAGGAAACACAACTGTGGCATTTATTTTTAAGACAATTTTGTTTCCATGGATGTACACATGGTCATCCAGTATGAGCCTGATTTTGCATCCATTGACTCATCATCCAAAAGAACTTCTCTAATAAGAAATCACAATTAACACACAGGGTGTGTGTGTGTGTGTATGCGTATGCATACATAATCTAAAAATAACTTTATGAAGGAAAAAAACCCACCTTCCTCAATACTGAGTTACCACATAGTAAATTGGATTCCATTTGTAGAACAATACAGAAAAGCTGTTCTGCCAATAGCAATGTGAAAGAGGCCACAATCTGGCTCGTATAAAACAATATTTATAGACATACAGACATACATAATTCAAAGGCAAACTAGTTATCTCACAGTTCAACAGAAAAACTGTAAACTCTTTGTGAATTTGCTTGTCCAAATACTAAAGACTCCTTTACATGCAGTATGTAACAGCCAACTATAGGCACTACTCTAAGCTGGCTTCCTCCCTGGCAGAGAGAAGTACGTTCTTAGAACCTGCTTTTCACTGATTTTGTCTGCCTGCTGTTTCCTCCCATTGAAATTGTAGAATCATGGAATGGTTTGGGTTGGAAAGAACTTTCAAGGTCATCACAATCCCATCCCCTGCCATGGGCAGGGACACCTTCCACTATCCCAGGTTGCTCCAAGCTCCGTCCAACCTGGCCTTGGACACTTCCAGGGATGGGGCAACCACAGCTTCTCTAAGCAACGTGCCAGGGCCTCACCAACCTCACATGGAAGAATTTTTTCCTAAAATGTCAAAAAATCCAAAAAGAAATCCAGGGACAGGAGTAAATTATATTAAAAATACAGGGAAATGAAGCATTGCAATGTGAACTACTTCTGCAAGGCACAGCATCAGAAACACAGGCAACTGATTCCATGGGAAAGCACTTCAACTGTGTCCTTCAAACCTCACTGCTCCTGGATGTGGAGATCTCACACACTTTCACTTGTCTTTATCTACCTTTCTCACCCTCTTGTTGTGCAGCCCTGCACTTCTTTTTCAACCTCCTACGATGCTGAAAAGCTTGTGATAGTTCAGATGACTAACAGAAAAAGAATCCCCAGGTTAGGGAAGAAGTTTTGGACATGGGGTGGGATGGGGTTTTTTGGTGTATATTTTTTCCATTGGATTAAGCAGTGGTATCAAGAGTCCAGCAAGTGCTGCTGCTAACACTAAGTGATAAAGGTGTAAAGGAGGAATGAGATGGCTCCTTTTTTAGTGGTAATGAACTCTCAGATCTGAAACCTTCACCTATGTTGATAATCAGCCCAGCTGTGATGACATCAATCTACACTTTTATAACTTGGACAAACCACAGAATGATACAAACTTAAATGCTTTACCTGAGAACTCAGATTCTATAGCCACTCTTCAAACACTTTAAGAAAACCTGGCCAGGTCGTCTTAACTCTCCTGTCACCTGAGTGTAGGCAAAGACATTTGACAAAGATTACGGAGCTGCAGTTCCAGACCTGCTGAAAAATCTTGGAAGATTACCCTCTTGCCTGCATCTCTTAATGCTTCAGAAAAAGTCCAGAGGTAATAGCCTCACAGCCTCATTGAGAGCTGGGGTACGACAGCATGTCATGAGTAGTCAACATGGAGCTTTGTGCCCATGTCACGTGTGAGCAAGGGAAGCACACCTGGTAATGTGGCCCCACACAGGGACATGTGAGCTCTCTTGAGTGGTGAGAACACGCAGCTACACCACCAGTGATGCCTCGTAGAGCAAACCCTTCCCAAAGCCACCTAGGCCCTGGCCCAGTACCATGCCAGGAACACTGCACAAACACACCAGATTACTAGGAATCAACTTAGATATTTTTAACCACACTGCAGGGTACAAATATGCCCTTAAGTTCTGCTGTGCTCTGAGGCTATGTCTGGATGGGCAGATGATTTATTCATCAGCTGAGGTCATAGTTTGTCCCTCTTTGTCTACAGAACATTAGAAACAATGTGGAAATGCAGAAATAGGGAGGAGTCTAAAAGATACAAAACCTCGCAGGGTTCTTCAGGGCTGCAGGAGACAAGGAAAATTGCAACAGCAGGATGCGTGTTGCATCAACTTCAGATGCTCAGAGCTGGATTGCTTGTGGGAATTGCAGTGTAATTTATGCCAGGGAGAGGGACAGCATCAGGAGCAGCTACATGACTGCCACAGGGACCCCAGGTAAACACCTGTTCAGCCTGGAGGGGTGGTTGTTGGACACACACGGATACAGGGACATTGGGTGGCTGAAGCAGGATGCTACTTAGGGTGGGAAAGAAGAGCTGAAGTTTGCTACAGAGGCAAACTTAGGTTCACCTTAATGCCCACATCCACTGCATTTAGACAAAGTTCCAACATCTCCAAAATTGCCAATTTCTCTGAAATTTGGCTGGCTGGAAGCCAGGCTGAGTCAAGCAGCTGAGTGTGCTGTAGATGTGTTACTTGTCCACATATATATATTTCCATATATGGACACCCAGAAAGGAGGCCAAGTGCATCTGGAAAACACAGGAACTACCATCAGATTAAAAAAAGCCCCAAGCCTTATTATACACATGATATATATTGCCCGATGGACGCTCAGTCTGTTCCAAAGAGATAAGGCAGCACGGGCAGCTGACAGCTCCGGGTTTGTGATTTCCCGTCCTAATATCTGAAGTATGTGCAACATTTAAATAAGTGACACTACAAATTCAATGATGGAGGCCAGTAGAGATGAATTCTGAGAGACGTAGCTTTTCAACTTAGAGTGAATGTTCATTTTAATGTCAGGGTGCAATTCCATGTACTCATTTTGGAAAAGTGCAAAACTCCTTGCAATTCAGGACAGGAAAATGAACCTAATACATGTTTCAATGCAGTACATACACAAGTGTTGCACAGAAATACTGTCAGAGCAATCAGAGATTAGTTACTCTTGCCATCAAAACTTTGAAATCAGTTAAAGCATTATGAATGAAAACGGCTCTGGAGGTTTTGAAAATTTCAGATTAATGCATTTATCAAAGTCACCAATACAGAATACCCTGCTGAGTTTTATAAAGGGGCAAATTATGATATCTAGACAGCTCATACCTCATCAGAAATAGCTGTGTCTATTAAAACTAATCACTGTATTGAAGGCTCTCAATTTTGGGTTTGCAAGGGCCCGTCACTTAAACATAAGCACTTGCTTACGTTGAAAATAGTTAATGGAGCCATGTCTTCACTCCAAAAGTGACGACTGTAGCTGTCATAAAAAACACCCACCAACCACACTCTCCCCAACAAGATCTGTCTGCCTTTCAAAATAAGTATTCAAATGTGAAGTTTCACACTTGAATGAGCTGAATGGTTAAGTTCCAAAATACCTAAAGGGTTGGAAGATTCCACCAGTTTGTCACATCTTTGTGACATTATTGCAATTGTGCCAAAACAGATTGGGTTTTCCCTGCTGACTTCCTCTTCCTTAAATTACTATTTTTAAGCGAAAAAAAGCATAAATTGTATACTTCAGAAAGCCTCCCAGGAGGTGAAAAAAACAAAATATTTTTTGAGATATCCATGCATTCATAATTTTTAAGATACTCATCCAGCAACAGAATGTACTGAGGAGACGTTGCTGAAAACTCTATGGCTACTTACAAATATTTTTTAAAAAGAACAGAAGAGATTTTCCTAATTTTGGTACTTGGTTTGGATTTCTGAAGTTCCTATAATGTGTATTTTAAAAATTACTCCAAAAGGCTGAAAAATATTATGCATTCTTCATCTCAGGATAACAACTCAGCAAAACATCAAACTCTAGAGGAAAACAGCATTCTCAGTTAGAATCTCTGATTATATTAGAGAAAACCCATTACTTATGTAGTTAGGTTTTTATCAGAAAATTATTATCTCAGCCTGCAGACATTCAGCCCAAGAAGATGAAGTCTAGCACAGTTAAAAGAAATTGAAAGAAAATGCGTTCTAACAAAAGCAAGTGAAGCAACTTAAGAGCATTATCAGTTTCATCTATAATCAATTAGAAATCTCTTTTCAGAAACAAACGACTTATTCTCCTTTCCAGAATAAAGTCATGTATGAACATGAAGCACTTAAAAGGACAATCAGGTACATGTCAGAATGTGTCCTCAATCATTCACCAAGTGATTAATAAATAAACCCAAGAACCATAGGAAACAGCATCAACAGAATATTTTTTTTACATTTTACTTCAAAACAAGAAGGAACATACCTCACAAGATTTAAAGAATGGATGTAATCATAGATGCAATCAGCTTCACAGCAAACTAAACTGGCTCCATCCTTCAGCTGAGCATAACCCTGTATTATTAAGAGTTTAGGAGCTAATTAAGAATTTTAGTACCATTTTTGGGATGCAACAGACTTAGTGCAGCACACTCCCAGTTAGCTCCTACAGCTCACATGGCAGCAGGAGATTGTGAAGGCACACAGAGATGCTTGGAGTTAGCACTATCCCCATGCACTGAATAAATCCATGGTCACTAGATTCTTCCAAGGGCTGCATATTTAATAATTTACTCACAGAAGCTGGATTAAAGTTTGCACTAAAATTTTTGTTTACCAAGAGGAGTCTTTCTCAGGGGGAGTTTTAGACTGCTATGAAAAAATCTTGAGCCATTTTGCTCAATCATTAAAAAGCTTGAATTCCCACTTTACTGTTTTTTTTTTTTTTTTTTTTTTTTTTTTTCCTCTATGCAGATAGAAAAGGGAAAGAAATGCTCACATTTTAAGCAAGTAACATAATGTGATTTTCCAGTGAGATCATCCTTCCTCATTATCCCAAAACACTGTAAATTCCTCTCCAGTGTCACTAACCTACTTCTGCAAACCCCTGCTTCTGGGGCTATTCTGGAACATAATACCAACACTTCTGGGGCTATCATGGATCAAATTAATAAAATTGCTGCTTGTAAATAAGAAAATCAAATTAATAATCCAGATGGATACAGATGGTGTAGGAAGTGATGAAAACAAGGAATCTGACTTGGTCTCATCCTTAGAGTTTGGGTTTGACTCTTAATTGATCCCCATTTTAAACAAAGCAGAATTCATTAAGCCAGTACCCTGGCTGTACAAGAGTCCCAGCTGGATACCCTGTCCAGGAATTAACTACTTCTCTGAGAAAATGGGGCCCCACAATGGGCTTCCAGGAGAAAAAAAGCAGAGAGTAGCATGGTGAACAGTAGATACTTAGAGCAGAGTTTTTGGAGCCATTCAAGTTCCAATACTTTCCAGCTATCAACAGCCAAGTTGCATCTTAAGGGAGGTGAATAAAGGTACGGATGGAGGGCTTGTCCTCCCTCTTTGACCTGTCGGGTGCACACAAAGGAATGAACACCTTCTGCAGTGTCTAGGTCTGTTCTGCTGGAAGTATTGACTTCTAGCTACAGGGAACATCCACCTCTGACCTCAGTTAAATTTCAAGAGATGAGTGACATTAACAATAATGAGGTCAAAACAAAAAAGGTAGCATATCCAAAATACAAAAATACTTGTCATGACAGTCTTAGGCAACAGATCCTAGAAATGAGGGGTTAACACAAATGCCACCAGTAACTGTGCAGACACTAAACCCACTGTGACCATCTGGTTTTACAAATTGTCATTAACAAACAAAATGGAAAAGTTGATCCAGTCTGCAGTGGCCACAAAAAGTGACACTGGAATCATGGCTACTATAAATGAAGCTGAAATGGTTGAACAGTTGATCCTAAATTAATAGTAATTATCAAATCTATAGAAAACTCATCAGAATAGATTAAAGCTGCCTATTGAGGCATTTTTGCTGCACATATAATTTAAAATAGAGTAGAAGAGCACAAAGGTAAATACTAAATTTCACAGCTTTTACAAAAACTATATTGCAGCCAGTTTTGTAAGAGATTAGAAATATTTATTCTTGGATTGAGCAGTCATTCAAGCAGAAGAGCTTTGTGTCCTGGCCTTCTTCAACAAGATTTCCCTCTTCAATGGCTTTGGGCTGAGCTTTGAAGAAATACTTTGACATAGCACACTCAATTCTCTTTCTTTATCCATACTGTCCATTGGTTGTCGTCACTAAAAAGAGGCCAGAGATGCTGGTGCAGAAGCTCAGCTTAGTGTACGTACAAAATAAAATTACGATGTGCTGCGCTGACAGCATGCAAAGCCATAGTGGCTGTCAGTAAGGAAGCACAGCTACCTTGCACTTTCAGGCTGAGTACAATTAACAAGCTCTACTGCAAGAATGGACTTTATGCATTATTGTAAGAGTTATACATTATTGATAGGCTGCACAGGGCAGGGGTGGAGTCCCCATCCCTGGAGGGATTTAACACATGTGGATGTGGCAGCTGGGGACATGGTTAGTGGAGGCCTTGGCAGTGCTGAGGGAACAGTTTGACTTGATGATCTTAGGGTTCATTTTCAGGCTAAACAATTCTGTGATTTTAAGTTTGCTTTTTTCCCCAAGAGAAATCATTACAAGTTAGAACAAAATCAAAAGATGACAGATCATACATTAAACCTGTTAGAATAAACCAACATCTCTCATATGAGATGGGAAGGTACTCTATTCCATAAAAATAATTGTCTTCACATTTAATGAAATCATACCACCTACTTCCGTCTTATTATACCAATCATCAGCCTGCTGCAGCTCCATGGACCATATGCAACCTTCTTTCTGGTTAACACGAGCAGCTATGCAAAATACCCATTGCATTTCCACATCTTGCTGAACAGTGTAGTGTATCAGGCCATTAAACATCCCTAAATGTGGAGTTCTTATAAACAGCAGCAAAGATCGTGTTACCCATTCAATGCACTTCCAGCTGCAGGAGAGGGCAACAATCAAAGAACCATTTTATTTTTAGTATGCATGATATAACATCATCTGTGACAAAGCTTAAAGTCTGTAATACAGTTAAGTGTTAAAAAAAAGTCACTAATAGCAGCAAAAGCAAAAATTTGGTGTTAATTTCAGTGTCAGGGGCCAGTACGTATTTCTGGCATAAGCTTCAGACTTTAAAAGGTTATTTATATACAGACGTGCTTTTTCTTTTTTTTTTTTT
>WEIU01020363.1:99779-136315 GCA_013389925.1 Aegithalos caudatus
TTTTTTTTTTTTTTTTTTTGAGAGCTTATGCATTCTATATGCAGACAACACAAGAGAATCCATTATGGCAACCATTTTTAAATTTGACATTACAGATAGTTCTGTCACCAAATGAAAGTACTAAAAATGGCTGCAGGCCTGCTTTTGCTGTGGGCATTTCTTCTTTGAAAGTCATTACTATCTCTTCAGCAAGCACTGGTACTCAAAGTATTACAGAAATCCGAGTGGAAAAACAGAACATTCTGTATGTTTAAAGTTTACTGGTGTTTACAAAGCTCAGATGTGACTGTGATTCCATTATCCAATGTGTTTCATGACCTGTGAGCATTCAACATGGCAAGAGATGGAAATGCTGCCAGTGTTAAAAGGGCAACTTTGGAAGTTAAACAAAATCTTTGAACAAGATTTTTGAGTAACTGGTCAGAAATTAACTCACTAGGAGAAGCCAAAAATACTTAATATGTTACCTTCTTAACATTTTATTAAATGGAAAAAGTTGAATGCACTATGGTTCTTAACTAACTCTTCAGATACAATACTATATTTTATTAAATTTTAATTAAATCATGAATTGATACTTAGAACATAGGAAGCTGAAGCCATCCTGTGAGGGGAAAATAAAAGGTAAACACAACAGTAGGTCAGACTTAACTATGAACACAATTAAATTTGCTCTTGCTTATATCAAGTTTTGTTTTCTGCACTTCCTAGTAGTCTCCCTGGAAGATCAGGAACCAAATTCTGGTGGTCAGTGCATGACCAAACTTAAAGCCTGTTAAAACACTTATAAAAAATCTGCTCCAGAGTCTGTCTTTCTCTAGTGTATGCCAACTTACACATGGTGCTAGTTCTACTTCAGAATAGCAGTGACACATTAGCAAGTGATGTGAAACAATGGTATTTGTAACTCCCACCTTTTGCTAGAGAAGAAGGAAAAGGATAAAAACAGGACATCCATCAGGTTAACAGGAAAGGCAGGAAAAAAGTCTGACTAAAAGTACCCAACTTTGCAGTTAATATATGCCATTCAGTAGCCAGCTGGGAGACACATTTTAATCAGGTTTCTAGCCAAGACTGTGGATGTCCGTGTCTGTAATCATTGTTGCATTTGCTCTTTAATAGAGAATCATAGATTATCTCAGGCTGGAAGGGACCTACAAGAATCATTGTGTTCAGCTCCCTGTTCCTTGCAGGACTAACTTAAACTAAAACATACCACTAAGATCCTAAACAAACCACAACTCTGGCAGCCTTGGGGAATACACTCCCCATTGTCCTGGGGAGTATATTCCAGTGCCCAACCACCCTCTGGGGGAAGAACCTTTTCCAAATAACAAACATAACCCTCTCTTGACACAGGTCCAGCCATCTCCTCAGGTCCTAGCGCCAGACAGCAGAGATCAGCACCTCCCCACTGTGAGGAAGGTGCAGAATATGGTGGGTCACCCCTCAGCCTTCTCTTCTCCTGGCTGAACTGGCCAAGTGATCTCAGCCACTCCTTGCATGTCTTACCCTCGAGGCCTTTCATCATCCTGGTCACCCTGCCGTGGGCATACTACCATCATTCAATGTCTTTTTTGAGTTTGTCATCCTCCCTGTCATGGTATTCCAGTATGGACTCTGGCCTGTACACTTTCCTTTTTAGTGTACAGGCCAGTTTAGTTTAGTTTAGTTCCTTTAGTTTAGTCCCTGCTCAGCCAGGCCTTCCTTCTTCCCTGCTTACATGATTCCCCATGCTTTAGAATTGCTGGCTCCTGTGCTATTAAGAGGCCACCACTTTGCCCACAAGTCTCTTTACAAATTGCACATCTCAGAAGGCACCATTTCTAGTTGGCCCTTCAGCCCCAGCACCAAAAGTTACCTACAACATGCTTCAGAAATTTCCAGGATGTTTGTGTCTGTTGTACAATATTCTCTGTTGATGTCTGGAAACTTAAAATCACCCTTAAGGTCCAGGGGAGCTGATCTAGAGACATCGCTTAATTCCTTGTAATGTAATTCATCATGTCATTGTCCTGGCCAGGTGGTCAATAGTAGACCCCCACAACATACTCTCACAACTTCACTGTTACATATATATGAACTTATATATATATATATTTATACACACACACACTCACACACACTGTTTTTAAAAAGGTAGTTTTTTACCTGTACATGCAGATTATGCCCTAACACCTCATTCAGAATTGCCAGGCCTTGACATCTTCATTACAACCATTTCCCTCATTACATAGATGGAAAAATAAAAGTCTTAAATAAGTCTTAAATAAGAGTCTTAATAAGTGTATCCCAAAGATTAATAAATGATAAAATAAGAAAAAATTAAGAATTTTCTATACAAAGCTTCTGTAAACCAGTAAGACTTGAGCATTAACATCCACAGGATGTTTTTAGGACAATATAGATGGACTAGGGGAAAAAGAAATTCAGGGTATTATTGGTTTGCCTTAGCCATGATTATTATTGTAGGGCCTTGAAAAACTATTTATGGTATCATTTCACTCTGTGCCACACAAATAGCAAACATCAATCAATCCTGCCCCAAACAATTCTGGCTATGGATTACAGGTAGAATCTTCAGTGAAGAGAATTCCAGCATCTCCAATGGACCATTCTGGGAAACTAGCTGCTTGTTTCATGCACTGAAGCAATACTTACGGGATGCTGTGCAACTAAAGGAAAGAATCAATACATATCCTGAACAAAATAATTTCTTAATCAGACTGCAGGGAAGGCAGTTAGAACAAGGGACTGCTGGGAGAAGGAACTGCTGTCTGAGAATTGTTTTCTGTGGACTGACAAACTATATTACTGCTTAGTCAGGATTTTCTTTTTCACAATTTTATATTATTGTAACTTTATGCTGCTCCTGTTTCCCTAGTGCAGTTTGACATGATGCGTGCCTGCAACCTCATCGCCACGGTGGCTCTGACTGTCGGCCAGCTCCTCTTTGTCCTGGGGCTGATGGAGCTCCCCATCATCTCTCAGGATACCCAGTGGTGGGAGGAGGCCATAGCTGCTGTGTTCCAACTTGCCAGTAAGTCCACTTCTTTTTACCGATGGAAAAGTGCTCAGTCTGTATTAAATCCATTTGGAAAAGTGTTTCTTACTTTATAAATCTTTCAAATGACAAAGAATAGCAAAAAGGTTTATATCTAAAAGCAAGCTCATTATCTCCCACAAGCTCTCCCCATGAGATTCTGCAGTAAATTAATAGAAGTTTTATCTGGGATATATCATAACGAGGCTTCTGCCAACCAAAAAAAAACCCAAAAAAACCAAAGCCTTTATTACTTCCTTTGAAACCAGGAAGGCAAACATAAGAGAAACAAACTGGATACATCATAATCCCACAATTTATCAGGGAAAAATATACTAAAGAAACTGTGAGAAAGCAGAGTGGAATGGCTGAGCAAATTTTTGAAGCCTTGTTGAAACATGATTATTTTATTTTAGTTAACTGAATTTTACTCAATGACCACCAGCTGGATTTTGAGAAACAGATACATCTGCAATCCAGCAAAGGAGTCAATTCATACCACTGACTGCTATGAATAAAATTCCCACAGCAATTTTCATGGACTGTATACAGAGCTGCATGATGAAAAGAGGAATTGAGTTTATCACAATTCCATTTGGACAGTAGTGGCAACAAAGTATAAACATTCTGCAATAATACCTTTCATTATTACGTAAAGTAAGTAACTTCAGTATTCGTTACAGTAAGAGTCCAGTCCTATACAATATCTATCCATGTCATTAATGGAGTAACATTCAAGCTGTTTACAAGATCAGATTAAAAAGACAACATAAGATATATATATATATATAGATATATATATATATATATAATTACTGTAAAGAATAGGTTATAATAAAGCAACAGCATTTTATTTGAAGTTTTATCAACGTAATAACTCAGAATATTAAGAATAGCATAAAACAACTGGGACCTCAGGTTTTCACCAATGCAAGATCAGAATCTAGCCTAGATCAATTAAGTATGGTCTCACAGTCTCACAGCAATAAAATGGCTAGGTTTTTTTAGGTCCACTAAGGATGAGGAACCTGAAATCCAGATGAGAGGAGGAGACTGCAGAGGTACTGTAACCCTCAAAGCACCTGATCCATCTTCCAGGTGCAACAAGAGCCTCAAGCACCAGAGAGTGGTTCCAAAAGACAGATATACAGCCTTGTCATAAAAGCCCTCCCTACAGCCACTTTGTGTCTGTGTAACTGTGGATACCTTCTGGATAATTCTCCCTGACTGTCGGCATGATTCCTGCTGTACTCTCCCATTCTCTCCAAACTCGATCTGTTTTTCCAGAGCGGAAATGCATTCTGGCCCTGTTTGGATGTGCTGTTTCATTGACAAACAGCAGAGGGGCCAGACATGGGCCTTTCTTCTACCATGTCTGCTAATTTTAGACTGGGCTTTTTTTTTTTTTGCTTTTTTTTCCTGTGCTGGAGTCTGTTTTAAACACAGCCAGAGAGAGACTGAAGGGCGCCAGGATATCCCGATGCAGGAGGAGGAAATGCCTGCTATTACCTGTTATGCAAGCTGAACCTTGAAATCACTAGTGCTGGGAGGGGACGTGGGAGAAAAGCCACAGTCAGAATGATTAACAAAACACTAATGAGAATGGCTGAAGAAGCTTTTGGATCAAGGAGCCTATTTCCATCTGCCTGCCTATGTGAAGGGATGGATCTGGCAGCATGTGACCATATGAAGACAGACACTGTGCTGTGTGAATCTGCAGAAGCAACAGTGATTATCCCTGCCCCATCCCCCTTTGCAGTTATGCTACACTCTCCCTTACCATCATCAGGTGGTTTTCTGCCCTGAAGTAATGATATTCATTTTACATCTCATTATCGTAATGTAACTTTATGTTTAAACAGGTTCCTTCCTGATATCCAGGTCACGTGAAGTCTTGTAGAACACATGCTTTTGAAAAAAGTGGGAAGAAGTCATTATATCTGCATTAACCCAATATAAAATAAGATTTCTTGGAGACTTCCTTAGTTTTCCAGAAAAGTGGTACATCAACTGCTGATTCCTTGGGACATCAGGGGTCTGCACTCACTAAACTCACTCGACTGGGCTCAGGTGACAGCATTTTAGACATTATAAAAGTGTCTTTGATATCAGACAAAACCCATGTGCAGTGAAAAAGCCCAGCATTTCCACTGCTCTGATGAAAGGCTGCTGCTGCATCTGGGGACTGAGAGTTCTATATTGAAGGGGAAGACAGTGGCCACCACACATCCTATGAGCCACAGATGATATTCAGTCTCTGAGTCTTCACTCTCAGTCACTCTCAAAGAAAAGGAGCGATATGGAGCAAAAACATCAGAACGGTGAATATTACACTTGTAATTAAAAGCATTTGTCCCATGCAAACTGTCCAAGAGAAACCTCTGCAAGGCTCTCTCCTGCTTACTTTGAAGAGTTAAAGCCAAGGTACTTTAGGTCAGATAGATCACTTGTGTGAGAAGGGCAGGTAATGTTTAAGAATGAACAAACTTAGATCTTATTAAACATTTCTGAAGTACTGGCTTCAATATTTATTTTTTATTACACTTTCAAATGAAAGAACACCAGCAACAACCTTCTGTTTTTTCCTTTTCAAAGTCCAAATGATCTGAAGAAGTGTTCTGCAATTCCTCATTCTTTAAGTAATTTCAGAAATTATCTTGAATCAAATTCCCTCTAATTCCAACTTCTCCTTGATCAGTACCTTTCACCTTGGAATATGCCAAAAAATACTGAAGAGAACCACAGTGGTAGACTGAAATCTTGTACTATGGGGGAAGGCTCAACCCACAATTTTCTTATTTTTACAATTTTCTTAATTTTACTCAACTGAAACTGTGTGGATTTTTTTTTCTTAAAATACTAAGTGTGTTAAGTATTATCTCCAAAGTCTATCACAAGCTCAAATCAATGATCTTAAATCCACTGGAGCTTGCAGTGGCTCGACTCCACCACTTCCTCACTTCTGCCACCTGCACAAGCATTTGACAAGCCATTCAAAAAGGATGGACCTCTGACAGAAAATCAAGCCCCAGGAAGCAAAGAGGAAGCGAAGAAGAGAGGAAACAGCAATGTTGTTTGGGACAGCAATGGGATTCACACAGCTCCAAAGCTTCCCAGCCTCACACCTCCCCATTAACAGGAAAGCAAGCTGTTTGCTTTGGAAAAGGCACCTAGTGAAAATGGAACCAGCGATGTACATGGAATTTTGTGTCAATGCTCAGAAATTTCCCTCTAGAGGGTTTTGGGGTTTCTGTTTTTTTTTCCAAAGACCTGTTACAAACTCTATGTGCTGAATATATGATGGATAACAGCTGACAGAAAGGGAAATCCATATTAACAGCACAAGGAAGAAAGAGCACTTCAGAGTATATTGAACTGCTACAAACATTAACCTGCCAGACAGGATCAGGCCTTGAGAGGTTCCAGCCAAGTCTTGATCTTGTCCAGTGATGATTATCACAGACTTTAAAGAGAAATAATAGAAACTTAATTGGGAAAATCTGGGATAGAAAATTCTTTACATTAGATCTCATCCTGGTTTCTAAATGTTGAAGACTGCAATATACCTGAATAATGATCAATATTTTGCCAGTCTGCTTTCAGCATTAAATAACTTTAATACATAACATTCTGAAGATTAAAAACTTTCATGAGCCTGTAATTTACACCAAATAAATGAATCTCACCTTTCTTAAATTCCAAGCATTGCATTCCAGCTTTGCCCAACATGTTTTTCTGATGAAAGTCTTTCACTCCAGACCCCTAATGCATCACAGGAAAGCTGAGCTCATGCATACTCTAATTTCTTTGCTCTTAAAACTAAATCAGACAATTTTTGAATCATCTTCTCCAACTACTTTAGATCAGTTGATATCCAGAAAATCTCAATGTATAAAAGAACAGCACAGCAGCCACCAGAAAACACAGGTGAAGATATTCCTGATAGCAATGTGATTCTGAGTTCCATACTACTTGCTTTCACCTTTTTGCTTCATAACACCCTCAAGCCAGATCTGTTCTAAGATGAAGTCTACGGAATTGTAAACCTAAAACTTCCTGAAAAGGAAGCAAGCTAATGAGATGCTCTAAGTAACCTAAAAATCATAGCAAAAAAAGAGAATCTGACTGCTTGATTAGTGCTAAATATTTTCATAATTTGTCAATTTTATTTTACTCTCAGTGCCAAACTCCAACGTTCTTTATGCGGACCACAAATGTCACAGTAAAGTGATTTTGTTAAAAGGAACCATATTTGCAAAGATCCTAAAATCTGCATGTCTATCTCATTTATTTTGTTGGAAATGGTTTCCGGGTGCAGCTGAACCAGCAAACTGGGACGGATGGTAGCTCACAAGAAGTGAACTCCTCGTCTAGCATAGCTGCAGCAGGAAGAAGATATGCCTGTATTCTTTAAAGCTAAACTCTGATAAGACCAGCAGGCAGATTGTTGTAGCATCTTAATGTCAAGGGCATATATTCTTACCAAAATACAGTAAAAAATCTGTTAACAGATAAATATAATTCGGATATGCAAGCATAAGGAGCATGTAATGCAGAGAAAAGTGTGTGACATGGAAAGTATGTCAACTCAAATATTCACTTTATTGCTTATGAACATGCACATTATATATACATGGAGGTGTCTTCTAAAACTATTTCAAACCCAGTTGCCTTGCTGGATCCAATTATGCAGCTCTTACCCTCTGATGTAGCCAGAAATAAACAGAGCACTTAAACAATAAAAGCAGAAGATGACACTGAAACATCCAGGAAGATCACCTGTCAATGACTGCTTCTCTCTGCACAGGGTATTTTTGCTCAGGGAAAACCAGCCAGGTCTGGGATCCTCAGCACAAGACACAAGGACCTAGTAGAGTGGATCCAGAGGAGGCCATAAAGTTGCTCCAAGGGCTGGAGTACCTCTGCTATGGAGACAGGCTGGGAAAGCTGGGGGTGTTCAACCTGGAGAAGAGAAGGTTCTGGGGAAAACTTACTGTGGCTTCTCAGTACATAAAGGGTGCTTAACAAAAGACAGAGAGTGACTTTTTATATGGACAGACAGCGATAGGACAAGGGGAATGGATTTAAGCTGGAAAAGGGAAGACTTAGATTAAATGTTAGGAAGAAAGTCTTTCCTGTGAGGGTGGTGAGGCCCTGGCACAAATTATCAAGAGAAGCTGTGGCTTCCCCTGGATCCCTGGAAGTGTCTAAGGCCAGGTTAAGTGGGGCTAGGAGCTACCTGGGATAGTGGAAGCTAACCCTGCCCATAGCAAGAGCGTTGGAAAGAGATGATTCCTTTCCACCCAAAACATTCCATAGTTCTGATTCCAGACAGGAGCCCATTGCTCTGCCTGATATGAGACCTACTATGATTAAAACAGAGCTTTAATTGGCTCCAGCTGCCTCATAATCCAAGAGGCCAAGCAATGCTAATAGTCGACATCACGTGTATCTGCACATTTTCTCCCTATTTAGACAGCTGCCCCAGAGGAATTCTGCCTAGTTCACTGGGAATGCTTTTCAACATTCTATTCAAAGACTGGCATAATTTCTGAGGAAACCTCCAAAAGGTAATCAGGAAAAGCAATTTACTGTCAATAGACCTAAACTGGTTAAAGATTCCCAACATAAGGTAAGATTCACTGCCTTACACTAACTACATCTCCCATTAGGTTAAAGACAAGGACTGACAAATGCAAAGAATACAAGTGGAAAATCCTTGTAGTTCAGAAAAGTGAGCAACAAAAGTGTCTTATCACCCCTGAGAAGCTATGCTACTCAGATGTTTAATTCTAAGATGTTACATGCTACCAAAATCCTTGGAAGGAAATTTTAAATTAGAACTACACGAAACAAAAAACAAAAAAACCCCAACCCAAAACAAATTACTGTACTTAATTATGTACATCTGAAACCTCAAAGGTCACTTGACTCTAATGGTCACACTTTAATTCCTTGTGGCATTTGAAACCAAAGCATCATCCAGCCTGGTGCTACAGTAAAGAGTATGTGACTACTACAGAGGTGCCATATTTGCCTTCAACTGTAACAACTTATTTTGTGCCAAGCTGATACAAGAAAAGGTATTTATTATTATTATTATTAAATAATTTGTGTACATCCTATAGGAATCACTTTGTGAATCTATCTCATGCTGATAAATACAGCTGAGCTCCCACAAACAGCCTGTTCAGGCATGTGACTCATCACAGCTAAATCATTCCCTGTGAAACTTGGTGGGCTACACAGAAGAGGAGTGAAAGATTTCCCTTCCCTTTTTGCAGTTCTGCACAAGCATGGATGGTGTATTCTCAACACTCTGGCCACTCTATTTTTCTTCTTCTCCCTTTTCTTGACAGCAAAAGTCATCCTCCAGGACAAGCTGTAAAGAGGAGGATTATAAGTCCCAATATAGACTTTCTGGTAAACTAGAAAAAATAATGTGGATTTCTTCAAATGCAGTATCAGTACACTAATAAAAAGGGAGATTGAGAATCCAGGGGTGTCTGAAAAAGAACAACAAACTATCACAGAAATAAAAAAGTGACTATTAGAGTTCTTTTAAAATGCTAAAATTCCGTAGCTGGCTTGCAGCCAGCCTCAGTCAAACAGGAAATCCAGCATACAGGTCTGAAATGTAAGTTCAAAAAGTAACATTCTCCCAACCCACCCCCACTACCACAGTCAATACTGTTCCAACCAAAAGTCTTCTAAGTGACTTCGTTATCTGTTTCCTTCCCCAGCGGAAAAGCCACCCCCCTCCCACCTTGTTTTGCTGCAGATGGGAAACAACTAGAGATAAACAGCAGTTCTATGGGAAAAATAGCACTTTGAGTAATCTCATCAGGATTTTTAGTGAAGTTGTGGCCTCTGTGCAGTCTTGAGACAATATACAATAAAATTATCTGAAAGTGATTATGTACTTAATTAAATTAATTCAGGGAAATTGAGCCATGCATCTCAAAGTCTTGTCATCACTACAAGACAGAAAAGAAACTAGATCAGATGAAAATGTTCGATGTTTTCATAAATAATTTTAAAGAAATATGTCTCTTCTACAGCCCTTGTTAACCTGTATTGTACACCATGAGCTCAAGAATCCTGATAGCAAAGAGAGCAATTTTCTGGTTATTTTTAGTAGGGTTGTTTAAATAGTCTGTGAAGCCAACTGTCTTCCTCTAGGTATTTTATTGGAATACTGAAATTGAATTCAGACATTTTTACAAATATCTATCTAAAAAGGGAAAAATCACCACAGGCAGCTCTGGAGACTATTTTTAAAACAAGGTTAATTTTTATAGGGATACTTCTAACTATTATGTGGAACAAATACATGAACTGCGTATTTTTGCCCAATCATATAGAGAACAAACTACATGTTCCACCCCAGTTCTTGACTAGAGTACAAGAGTCCTCTAAGGGCAAGGGAAACATATGTAGTGCATTGGAACACTTTGCTTCAAGAAGTCTAAGTTTGATTAAGCTGTTACAGACAAAATCTATCCAAGCAAATTTTGGGGTTTTCACACATCATCATCTTCACAAAGGGAGCATTCATCAAAATTTAATAGTCACCGTCCTATGCAGACTCTCTCTTTTTGAATCATTCTGATTTCTTCACCTTTTGCTCTGGAGTTCCTACATTTAAAATGCCCATATTAAGCCATGCTAATATGAAATAAGAATGCTGGAAAAAAACTTTCTCAGTAACATTTCTATTCTGGAGTTCTCTGACTCTTGCAGAACTGTAAAACTAATTGTATAAACTCTACAGTAACGTGCTTCCACCTCTGCTGCTTCTCTCATGTGTTTGTTCTTAATGTCAGTTCCTGTCTAAACTGCAGCAAAGGATCCTAAACAGAATGCACATTTTCACTCAAGAGCTCTGGCAACTGGCTCCTGCAATCTATCAGTTTGGGGATCTCTCAAACCCAGTCCCTCTACCCCACTCAGCTGTTGGCATACAACTGGGAAAGGAGATAAAGCCTCTTGCATGACTGGGTGCTCATCTGAGCAGGGTTCAGGCAAAGGGCTTGTGAAGGAAAATAGTCCTTCTAGCAAAAATAGCTTTATTTGGTGACCTGTAAGGAAGCCTTAGTGCTTTTCCCTGGTGGGTAATTGCTTCATCAGATAGAACATGGAGATGTTATGCCATTTAGGACAGTAATTGGCCATAAGTAATACAAATGCAAGAAAGACAGAGCTAAGTAATTTCATTAAAATCTGGGTATTTGGAAAAACTTTTAAATATTGAAAATATTCCTAAAGTGGGAATTAAGCTGCAAGACACAACAGAGCATCAGGGTTACTCTATGTAACTGGTATTCTTGAACCCATGTCCCTCTGCCAAAAGAGCCTCAAAAAAATTCTGCAAGATAGTGGGAAGTAGACTGTTGATAATATTTATAACTGTCCCTTAGAGGTACCTGTGAGTGGTCAAATAGCTCCTGCTCAGAATTCCTCCTGCTTAAGGTTTTATGATTTTCTTCACACTTAAAAAAAAACCAAAAAACTTTATGGATTCCCTGTGTGTGTATGAATTGAAAATAAGTTCTGAAAGGAAAATTGAAAAAGAAAACTGATTATACAAAGCCTTTTCATGTGCCAGACTAAGTAAGATGGATCTCTTCATTTATATCAATACCCTCTTTCCTGCCAATTTTAAACCACAATGAGATGAAGTAAGTCAACTCAGCTGCAGGAGGTACAAGCATCTCCTTTCCTCTTGATTTCCTACCTTCATAAGAAAATGGCTATTATCCTTTGAACAGTGGACTGCAAAGCAGTATCAGTTTTATAAGACCCTTATAAGACCTAAATGAAGATGTAGATATCCACATTCTTTATAAGCATATCACAAGTAGCATGCTCTGCTCCCAATGCTCTGAAATACAAAATAAACACAGGAAGTTGTATCATCCTGGTTCCACAGAAGGGCAACCAAGCCATCTCAGAGGAAAGATAAAAAAACCTGATGTGTCTCACAAAACAGAACCTAATCTCCCCTTCTCTACCACACGCCTCAGGACAAAATGGAGATTGATAATGGAAATGAGGGAAAAATATTTTATTTGCACCAGGAAACCAATAATGTATGGATCAGTGATTTCTACAACTCATTGTGGTCCACATGGCCACATTCTCTCCAAATGAAACTTGTTTATTTATAACTAAGCTGAACCAGATTTAAATAACTACCAGATTTACTGACAAAACCAAGGAGTTACTGTGTCTTTACAGTTATGTCAACAACATAAAATGTAAATATTAGGCTTTTTTGAACATCAGAGTGGGGAAAGAGCAGCAAAGAGCTACTCCTGCCATAAGAACCTACTTTCTCATTATTTGTCCTCAGACAGAGAAATGCCTCACTCCAAACCCTCTGTGGACATGCCAGCTGTGGGACAGTGCCACCTCAGGAGGAGAAGGTGCAGAAAGCAACTCTTACAAAGCACCTTCTAGGTAGACAGAGGAGAGCCAAGGATGCCAGACATCTCCTGAAGGAATATTCATTCAGTGTTTGTATTACAAGGAGATGGATTCAGCCTTCATTTTACTGACTGTCAGACTAGGACAAGTGTCACACCGTTAAGTAGTGATTGATTTTTTTCCTCCTACTTGTATGTAATTTCCCTCCTCTGTGTTTTTTATCTGTATGTAACTCATGTCTTTTCCATCTTCAATGTATTACTAATACTCTTATAAGAAAAATCTCGATACAATGCACACTCAGGATGTGCTCTTTCATGGAATATCAAGGACCAGAGGTCACACCATTGCAATGTATCTATGGGGACAGTGTTTGCAGGCACAGGCACTGTGGCTAGCTGAGAAAACAGCATGCAGCAACTGGGATTTGCTCTTGACTTCTTGCCTATGAACTTAGGAAGATGATATCCAGACACATTCTGGCAGTTCATAGATATATATTTATTTATTCCAGTCTTCCTTTATGAAGGGGTAATTTTGGCAATGACATTCCTTTGTTAAGGTGGTGGTTAAGGAAGTGTGTAGGATAAAAAAATCTTTTTCTGGTTAATGAGGCATATTTGCCTCTTTGTGATGGAAACAATCTAATTACATCCATGAATTTCTTTTAAAAAGCTGAAAAATAGTTTTGTTTGACAACAGGTACTGGAAAAAAGACTAGGCTGGAGCCCCTCTGCTCTGGAGCCAGGCTGGAACAGCTGGACTGAGGGTGTCCACCTGGAGAAGAGAAGGCTCCAGGGGGACCTCAGAGGCCCTTCCAGAGGCCCCATCCAGGAGAGCTGGAAAGGGACTTGGGACAAGGGGTGCAGAGACAGGACAAGGGGAAGTGGCTTCCCACAGCCAAAGGGCAGCGGTAGATTGGATACTGGGAAGGAATTGTTCCCTGAGAAGGTAGGGAGGCTCTGGCACAGGGTGCCCAGAGAAATTGTAGCTGCTCCATCTCTGGAAGTGTCCAAGGCCAGGCTGGATGCAGCTTGGAGCAATCTTGGATAGTGGGAGGTGTCCCTGCCAGTAGCAGGGGGTGGAGTGCAATGAGCTTTAAGGTTCCTTCTAACCCAAACCATCCTGGGATTGTATGGTTCTCTGATAATACAATAAACAGAGGCAGAAAAGTGGTTATCAATGCATTCTTCAGGGAATGGGCAGGTGTCAGTAACATAAAAAAGGAGGGTAAACGGATAGAGATTACCCCTTGATCTAATATGGGTCTCCTGCATGACTAGAAGAGTCACCCCACCTCACTTCTGAAATAACATTACTATTATTCATCAGTAATGTAACCACCAAAGATAATGAGAAATTTTCTTTTTTTTCTCTGGTTTTTTTGCAAATCACATGGTGACATCTGAATGGAAATGCTAGACGAGTGCACTGTTATTATTCTAACATTCCATACCTTTTAGGGAACTCAGTACTGTGCTTAAGGTTACGAGGACAGTAGAAACTTTGCCTTTGGTAGTTTCTGGAGGCATGACATTACTTCTACATCATAACACTTTTTTCCAGCAAGAAAAAGTAAAGCCACAGAGTTCCATTTATTTCACCTTCCTTTTTTTAAAAGTTTTTGTACATTGCTTTTAATTATTGCTGTAAGATATTTAGCTATTCATCATCTTTGCAGTTTACACAGTGGCCAGCCTTAATAAACATTTTAAAACTTCAGCATAAGTGTATATACTGTGACTAAAAGATTTTAAAATTATTATTATCATCATTAATACAGCTGTTTTCTTTTTTGGCAATGGGAGGAAAAGGACATCTGTGTAAGTGATTCAAATGCATGGGGGAAAAAAGCCCAACGTGAAATACAGCAAGAAAGAAAGAAAGCATGTAAGAAATTTAAATCAGAGTGAACAAATTTAAACTTAATACTGAGCTTCTGTTTAAGGCATTCTCTTTGCACATATCACGAGGCCCAAATATGCCTTCAAAAACATATCCAGCATATCATAATAGAGATGGAAAGGCTCTACAGACATATATACAGTGAGTCTGTAAATGTTGAGATGCCTATGGCATTTTGCCACTACAGAATTTTAAGAGAAGAACTTATTAAAAAAACCTCTGCCATTCTTGCAGGTTTTGTTCTGGTTATCGGACTGGTGACATTCTACCGTATCGGACCATACACCAACCTCTCGTGGTCCTGCTACCTGAACATTGGAGCCTGTCTTCTGGCCACACTGGCAGCTGCCATTCTAATCTGGAACATCCTCCACAGGCGTGAGGACTGCATGGCACCCCGGGTCATCGTCATCAGCCGCACCCTGACTGCTCGCTTTCGCCGGGGCTTGGAAAATGACTATGTTGAGTCACCATGCTGAAAAAGCACACTTGAAAGGGGAAAGATCTCCAAGGAGATCTGCACTGGAGTTATTTTCTATAAATATATGCTATTATTTAAGGGTTGAAAGACATCACAATGTTCACTTGTGTGGGCAGAGGCCCTCGGTTATTATTTAGATGGGCTCCATCTATATACATATGTATAAACCACAGTTTTATATATATATATATATATATATAATATTATATTGCCCTCTCCTGCTGTACAGCACGGAATTCTTGGGTTGGCTGCATGGCATCAGGGTCAGCTGGAGAAGATATCAAGTGTATGCAATGAGAATACAAGAAAGAGGGAACCAAAAACATTTTCTCTGTCTGCATCAAGTTCTCCTGCTCCCTAAAAATAAAACAAAAAGCTATGGGAGACCAATGACAATAGCTTGGGAGTTCACAGGCAATCTGAGAAAGCAGAAAACTCACTATAGATTAGGTGATGGGTTTAAAAGTCTAAATTTCATGACTATTAAACTCATCGGTGCTTCTATTTACCTCTCTACAAGGAATGGATTCTCGTAAGCTGCAACACCTGCTCCCCACCCCAGGTCAGACCAGAGTAAAAATCAAAAGCAACTCTAACTATTCTTACAAAAAGAAAGGGATTGCAGAAGAATTAAGGTGCATTTTTTTTCAGACTTTTTTTTTTTATCCTGAGACACAGATTTGCTAATGTCCTATGGGTAAACATCCATTAAAAATGAGAAGGGTACACACAGCTAGAATAGGCCACACATGCTGCTGAAAAAATGTTTCAATATTTCATTAAGGGCAAGTATCCACCCAAGACTACCTGAACTCCCTAATAACCAGATATATGATTAAATTACATTGTTGGGAACTATTATAAGAAAGAAATATTCCAGCCTAAATTGGTCTATTTTCTCTCCAGCTAGTTATAACATTTGCTGTGACTTTAGAATGCTATGGCAGAACACCAGCTCTGCCCAGGGCCACATAACACAGAAAATATTGGAGAATAGAGCTGCCACTCAAGCACCCAGACTGGAGAATACGACAAATATATAGGACTTCAGGATTTTGAGATGTAAAAACAACCTGCCTGAAAACTTAATATGATACTGAAGTGAAAAATTAATGCCTTTAAAATTAAGTATAATGTTTATAAGCCTTACCCTGAGAAGCAGATGGCTTTACAAAAGTCATATGCATATGTTTCAGAAAGAAAAGCAACACATCAAAAACTATTATGCAGGAATACATGGGATACAGGAACCTGAGGCAATAACAGGTGTGTAAGCATACTCAGAATGCTGCTCTGAGCACAGTTAGTGATAGGTTTGAGGGACCATGAGGTGTGAATGTTACAAATTCCTTAGGACTGTTGTGTTGCTCCCAGCTGAGTACACTGCTTTGCTTCTTTATCACTGTTTCCACACTTTGTTAAAATGTAATCATCAAGCTGACTCTTGAGTTCTGATCTGCACTCAGTTTGGATGTGACAGACTCAACCCCAACTGCTGCTTTGCTCCACATTCCAAACGAGCAACACTCCACAGAGACTGATGCTCTAGAACAACTGCACTGCTCTAGGCTGCCAGGGGAAATACCATAAAGCTGACAAAGAGTTTCTTCTAGCAGTAGGTTTGTAAAAACCAACTAAGATTAATATTCACCTGCCTGCATTAATTTTCTGGGAAAAAAAAATGACAGAAACAATATGTTATGATTAAATGCAGTGGTTTTTAAAATAAAATATTAGAATATTTAAGAGACATTATATTATTTCCTCTAATATTGCAATATCCATATTATAATAATGTACATGTGAATTTAAAAATCAGCTATGTGGTCCGTAATTCTGTAACACTCGGTATTGATGTGATTATTTTAGATGTATAAATAAAATTGTGAATGTTCATTTTCTTCTAGTGATGACATTTTTGCCCTTCAGACACAGGATAAGGTTGCAAGTTATCAGTAATTCTCTTGTAGTAAAAATAATTCAACAATGTATTATAGACAAAGAATGAGCAGAGAATGCATTAAAATATCTGTTTAGACAGAGGAAGATGTTTCATCTGGTTAAAAATGAAAGGGAGAATGAAATCAGGGGAAAAAGTAAGGAGAATCTAGGATTATCTATACTTCATACAAACTTTTAACAACAAGAAATGCACCCATGAAGAAATACATACAATTAGCTCTGATACCTTTTTATCAGCTTGATGGATTTGAAGGCCTCATCCATGTCTCCAGCAGTCAGATAGTAGCTGAAGTTCAGCATGGCATCCTGGGTGGTCTTATCACAGTCTCCCAATCCAATGAAATCTCTCATGGGTCTTCTTGCAACCATCTGAGAGACTGTTCCCGAGCCAGACTCTGATGCTCCCTTCTCAGCTTCTCCCAGCTAAAAAGAGAAGGTTGTCATATAGGTATCAAGCAGGTTGAAATTTACTGCTTTGTACACATAATTAATTACATTATTCCCACCACAGTCCAAGTTTTTTATATCTGCAGGACCATGATCAATAGCGACAATAGTTGCAAAGTTTCAGAACTTCCTAGAAAATGCCACAAAATATAGAATGTCATAGAAGAGATTAGCATACTGCAATGAACAATCACAGCATGTCAGTGATCACTAGACATTGATAATATACCCCAGAAATGTAACCTCCTTTTACTACAGTCATTATTTTATATATGTATATTAATAGTACTACTATTATAATAGCAACTGTTAAGTTCCCAGATTTCAGATAAGCATCTCTCAAAGTTTAGTCTCTTCTCAAATACTAGTCTGCTGATCTGATATGTTAACTCTACAGACCAAATTCTTTTATCCTTGCCTTCATGTTAATCTTATGAATACTGAAACTCAGGTTCAAATCCTTTCCCTTACAACTGGCAGTTCTAAAACTCCAGGAGTACTTTTACCACTCAGTGAAAGGCAACTCCAAGCAATCCAATCATTATGCTGAAAAACAATAAAGTCTCAATCCTCAATGTCAAATGATCTGTCTGGAGTGTAACAAGGAAATTTTCCCAAGCCAGGCACAGAGGAAGGTCATCTGAGTCATGAAGGATGCAAATTGTATAGTTACATAAGATAACTAAATTTTATGGCATACAGAAGCCAATAAAAATTGTATTATATTATAATAACATGGAAGTCCTGCGTACAGTAAAAGACAGAAATCAAAACGCAAATCTGTTTGACTAGAACTTGAGGAATTTCTGGAACCAGGACATTAAAGACATTATAATGAATAAGGAGAAACCCTGGAATAAAACTTGGTCAACGAGACTTGTTGCATCAACTTGATTTGCTGTATTTAAAGCAGACTCTGCTCTTATAGTAAATTAGTTTCCCAAATGAATACAAGTGATGTAAAAAGTGACTTCGTCATAAAGAGACAACCACCTACGAAGAAAAGGGAAACAAAAGAGAGGAGCAGAGGATGAAGGAAGAGGACCAAAGCAATGCAGATACTTACAGGTTTATAGACACATCCCCTCCGAAAACACAACTAATGGCAGCAATAATCCATACAGAGGAAAAAAAAAAAAAAAAGGGAAAGAAACAATATCAAAGTAAAATAGCATGAGATGATGGAGAAGTGTCAAAAAGAAAGATTGGAAAATGTAGCATATCACATTTGATCTTTCAGTTTAAGGGAAAAAGAAAAGTAAACACAATACAACTCTAAAAGCTCAGTCTGCACAGGAAGACTGACAACAGGCAATGTTTTGAAGGGGATGAGTTGCAAAGTGCTGCTCTGAACATAATAAGTAGATACATTCTCCCTGTCTAATAGTGTTCCCAAACTAAATGAGGATTAGAAGTCTCATTAATATACATTTCCTGTAGATTTTACAAAACTAAATACATTAATATAGTGAGTGGGCTCTGTTACACTCCCCCTACAAGACAGGAACAGAGCAAATCATATCCTAAGAAGCACCAGGAAACGCAGGTCAGAACTTCACCAGAAAACAATCTGTAGGTGAAAAGCTGCAGCTTGCCCAGTATGCATGGAATTATGCAAGGTATTATTTACCTGACATGCAAACAATTTTGGATTGAAATTCTAACTTCAAGTTTTAGAAGTTAGAGCCTGTGTTCTTGGAATTTGCAGCACACAGGCACTTGTTGCTGGTGCAATGTGGGGATGGGCAAAGCCCCAGCAGCCCTGCCTTGGAGAGAGGCCTGCTGAGTAGATAAGAAAGGGATTGCACAACCTCCTGCCAGACCCACATGATAAGAAAGTAACTTTTCAGTTACTGCAACCACAGAAAGGTTCCACAAGCCCCCAGGAGATTTATGTAGATATGTTGTAAACCATTGGCTTGTCCCCTTCCACTCCCACCCTGGTTTTCCCATAAAAACCCCCTGATCCATTGCTTCGGGGGGTACCCGTCACTGGCTCCCTTCGCTGGTGCCATGCAATAAAGCTGCCTCATGCGGAATCGCCACATGGACCCTCATCTCTCTTCTTCCCGGGCTGAGAGAAGCTGTCTCACAGGCATGGGCATGCAGAGCTGAGAAATCACCTAGGAGCTGAGAAATCACAAAAGCTGCCCTGTTCCCGCTGAGACGCTCTGTGCCCGCTGAGGGGGTGCTCTGGCTCCCCAGAAGGCTGTCTCTGGTGAGATACCCTTTTGGAGTGGCCTCAGCCCCCTGGGTTTGGACTGCGAACCTGAGACCAGCGGGCCCAATTATTGCAAGATGACTATTCTTGCTCTCTTAGGTATTCTTGGAGATTAAGCTTCATTTCAGTAAGGAAGTGGGATGCTTCTGCCAAAGACAGTATGAAATGTCCTATCTTACAGCCTACATAAATCTCACACACACGCACACACCCCTCTTGTACTTGCAATAGGTACAGTGACTAGATAAAGCAGATGTTTGTTTTCACATCCCTTTTTCAATTGCATTACCTGGTAACTCCTGTCTCTCCTACACTTGTATGTCACATTCAGTTTACAATACCCATAAAAAGCCATTTCATTACTAATTCCACAATTCTACCAAATCCATCTGCATCAGAATTATCTTTATGTCATTTCTAAATGTGATGCATCCCCTGCCATTGGAATTGTTCTCCCTATTCCAGACTCAATTTGTTTAAATTTGATCCCTATACAGTGGAAAGTCTGAATTTCTGGGAAGGGAAGGAATTCTTAGTGATTACCTCACCTTTTTTGCAAAGTAATAATGTGGCACCTCTATGCCCAGAAGAACCTGGTAGGATGAGGGCAATGGAAAGCTGTCCTGCAGCAAAAGGCCATGCTCTTCAGTGCTGAAGAATGATATAATCCAAACATCCATCTGGAAAAGGAAGTGAAGCACTGTTTTGATTTTATGCTGCAATATCCTTCTTTTTATTTTCCATATTCACTTGGCAGAAGCGTCTCTCGACAATAGTATGACCGAGACGTTCAGACACAGCTGTTGGGAGGGCAGAGCCACATGCTTCCTCCCTACAGCAAGCCACCAGCACCTCGCTCTGCATTCCAGCCTGGTCCCCCTGCACAGGGACCGCCACCTCTGCCTCAGCAACCAGCTTCACCCACCATGAAGAGAGAAGCCCCTGGCCACAGATGGCTGCTTCAGGGATTTCTCTGAGAGATCTGGCTCAGGGCAAAGGAACAGGATCACAGAATAAGAGAATCACAGAATGGTTTGGGTTGGAAGGGGCCTTAAAAACTATCTAGTTCCGAACCCCTGCCAGGGCAGGGACACCTTCCACTAGACCAGGTTGCTCCAAGCCCTGTCCAACCTGGCCTTGAACACTTCCAGAGATGGGGCAGCCACAACTATTTTCAACTTTTTTTCTGAAAAAACATTATATTATTCCCATTGTAAGTTCATCAGCTCACTGACTGCTTTGAGTTCCCAGGAAATATATAATCCAAAATATATCATTCAAAAATAGTTCCTCTAGTATAAGTGTTGACCTGACTCAAACTAAAATAATATTTATTTCCAGAAGTTAATCAGAGTTCTCACTTACTAAAGCATAAACAGAGAGTAAAAACTTCTGCTGAATAAGGGGCTAAAAGTAAGTTGCATTCCTTTTATATCTTTTTTCAGCTTTATTTACAAGTCAAGCATTTTTAAGTATTTTTACTTGAGGAGAATTAGGTTGAATTGTTCTTCTCTTTGCTAGAAGACCCTAGCCACGCCTTTCTAGACATCCCTATCCCATTTCTCCTTTTTACTTTGATTTTCTCATGGTTCTTCTAAGGTCATTTTAACCAACAAAGGACAAAGAGCTTTATATCTTTAATTTTAAGAGATTTAGTTAAAATAAGGCACAAATACAAAAACTTGAGATCTTAAGATTCAAATGGATGTTTCTGCAGGAAACGGAATGTTTATGCAGGATAGGCAGTTCTGTATGGACAAAGTGGTAAGGAGCACTACAAGCACAATAGCAGGGTAAGAGGGGAAGTATAGCTTATGTGATGAAAAAAATATTTGATTAGATCATTTCTGATCAATAAAAATGAAATCTTTTTTCTAATGTAAGAAAAACTGCAACAGATAATTTGGGAAGTCCCATAAAAATGTACAGTGTCTCTCCAGAAAAGCAGAAGACAGAAGGGACTGGGTGGAAGAGCATATTTCTTCTATTCACCTTAACAGTAGTGTCCCTGTTATTCTATCAAGTTAATTCTTGCTGCTAAAAGTGGACTCAAGACCTAAAATCAGCAATTTTTTAAGGTACAAACTTCTAGATTATCAATCCACCTGAAAAACTGTAGTCCAGATACAAGCTTGCATTATGGTCATTGCCAAAATTCTATCAGAGCTAAAAAAATCCCCTTTTTTTTTTCTTCACTATATGCAAGCTCAGCCCAAACCAGAGAGCTGCCATAGAGGGACTGCCTGAAGCAGACATCAAACACAGGGTTCACAACTCATTTTTGCATGTAGTAATGCGTACTATCCACTCCCACATGCTTAATGAATCACAAAGGATTTACTACTTGGACAGGGAGAACTCCATGTAAAACAAGATAAATAAAAAAGACCATACTGTGCCTTCAGTCTGGTTTTTCTTTTGGTCTGGAAGTTGGAGCCTGGTTTCAGGAATTGCTTCACATACAAAAAGTCTTGGTTCACTCTGGTCCCAGAAATGGCAAGCAGGGACGTGACTGTGCAACTCTGGATATTCCACTACAAACCTACCAAGAGACAAGAAAAAACGTAGAAAGGGAGACAAAGTAATTCCAGCTCATTCAGTGCATGAGTGTAAATAAAGCTTTAGCCAAGGGATCATTCACAGTTACTTATACTCTGTTTTAAAACATTAACCAGATACATTTTCTTGACTCCTAACATTTTACACATGGCAACGACACTTCCAGTTTGGTCTGTTACACTGGCAGTGGTGACAGTGGTGACATAAAGGCATTTTGGTAGAAAAAAAGTTGGTACTGCCTATAGAAATAGATACTTAAAATCTAGATTTTAAGATCCCCTGAGGTTGCAGATCCTACAGAAACACTTGAACATCCTTCAAACTATCTACCTCAGTGCCTGGTGCTGTAACACAGGGGTTACCTCAGCTCTGTCTTCAAACCATGGAATCATTAAGATTGGAAGAGCCCTCTAAAGTCACCCAACCGTGCACACAGCACCAGCACCATGTTCACCACTAAACCACATCCCAGAGTGCCACATCCATGCATTTTTTTCTTCCACTTCTCCAGATGGTGATTCACCACTGCCATGGCCAGCCCGTTCCAATGCCTGACAATTCTACCTGAAGAAATTTTCCCTAATACCCAATCTATATCTATATCAGCACAAGTTGAGGCCATTTCCTCTCATCCTATTGATTGTTACCCTGGAGAAAAGATCAAGCATCACCTCTCTACTTTATGTCAAAAATTCTGAGGTACTGTGGAAGAGCACATTAAACACAAGGACTTCTCCTGCAACCTTAGGAAAGCCAGCCTCTGACAGCAGTTTAAATAATACCTTACTGCCTCCTTTGGGCATTTCAACACTGTTTCAGTGCCAGCCACGTCAAGACTCCAGACATACAGAATCACATTATTTTAGCAATAGCTTAGCATTCATCCTTCTGAAAAAATGTCAAATTATTTAAAAGATAAACCAAAGACATGATTAAAGTATTTTCTCACTTGCTGTCACCACTGAAGGGTGGAATTTGTGGGGAGGATTGGAGTAGGCCTAGAGGACAAATTCAAAGAGACATTCAAAGAGGTGTAGAAACACCCTAAGTCCGCTCCCTTCCATGGAATTCAAAATCAGTAAATTGCAAACTGCAAAACAGAATTTGTGTAAAAAATGGGAGTGTTTAGAATTTGCCTCAGGAGGAGGGCAAGAGAAGCAGAAGAGGTGTAGATTATCATCACATTCTGCTGAGTTTACTCAAATTTGAAGATCCTTTAAAAGGAAGAACAGATAAATAGATTATTCATATAGACTAACAGTCTAGCAGTGAAACAGCATTCCTGGCTTGGGTTGGCCTCTGTTGGGCTACACAAGATACTGCACTTGGAAACGATTTCCTCACTTAGACTTGACTACACTACCTCATAACCAAATAGGATGTAAGACCCCAGATTTGCATTGGCCTTAGTTTTTGATGAGCTGGGTAGTTTCTTCTGGCTTTCAGTAGTAAGGAGAGTAATTTTTTTTTTTTTTTCTTTTTTTTTGGATGTAATACCCATAGCAGATAGTTGCTAAAAAAGCAACCCACCTGTTCCAATGCTGTATTTTTCTTAAGAAAAATACAATTTAAAAGTTATTGTAAAATCAAATGGGAATTTGTACTCTTAATACTGCACCATACTTTCACAAGCATTTCTGCGTCATTGCATTGTACTGCTAGGATTTCTAATGCACTTCTACAGCACAGTCTGCATGAACTGAAAAGCAGCAATTCTTAACAGAATTCTATTCTAACTGTCCCTGAATTTCTCTGGTATGAATTTGTCCAGTATCTCCATGAAGCCTTCCTTATTCTTCTCTACTTCTTTGGCAAGGAGTTCCTTGGCTCAGCTGCATGTTGGCTGAAGTACCACCTCCTGCTTATTTTGAGCTTGCTTTCTGGGTGTGTTGATTTGGCACAGCCTGATGGTTGGCCACAGGGGGGTGGGGAGGGGGACGCCACAGGGGTAGCTTCTGTGAGAAGCTGCTAGAAGCTTCCACCATGTCCAACAGAGCCAACCTCTGATGACCCTGAACACAGACATGCTGCTGGCCCAATTGGCGAGGCTGGTAACGCCTCTGTGATTATATATTTAAGAAAAAAAAAAAGAAATCAGAACAGCACACACACAGTATTCCCCCAGGGGTAGGGGCGTGGCACAGCCCCCGGCAAGCCTTGCCTGCCTGGCCACCCCTAGCCAGCTGCACTGCAGGCAGAAGGGCAGAAGCAGTGGGGGCTTCCCCCTCCTGGTGCACCACATGAAGAGAGGTCATAAATAGCACAAGAGCCATAGCGACTGCCCCTGCAATGGTCGCAGGGCTGCCTGGCCAGCAGTGAAAGCATGATGAGCAATTCCCCAACACGTAATCCAGACAGGATCAACTTCTCAGTGCTGCGAGATCTTGCAAGAATCTTTGAACTAGTGGAACTTGTTGACAACGGTATCTACAAGTAGCAGTTTTCTTCTAGTCAGAGATGACGATGAAGTGAGGACACGTGAGTGAGAACAACGTGGAAACACCAAGGTCAGTGGAAAAGAAAAAGGGGGAGGAAGTGCTCCAAAGCACTGGAGCTGCGATTCCTCTGCAGGCCATAGTTAGGACTATGGTGAAACAAACTGTCCCCTTGCAATGCATGAAGTTCACAGGGTATCCAGAAATCCACTCACAGCCCATGAGAAAAGTGGTCCCACCACAGTGGGCAGATGCTAGAGAAAGCTGTGGTCTAGCAGAAGACCTGACGAGAGAGACACAGCCCTTGCTTCCAAACTAGAGCAGCCTATCTATCCTTCATGGACTGCACCCCATGGACGAGTGACCCATACCACAACAGTTTTGGGAAGATTGTTTGCCTGTGGGAGGGACCCCACGGCATAGCAGAGGAAAGACTCCTCCCCCTGAGCGAACAGAAGAAATCTTGAGTGAGAAATTGAGCAAAATTCCCATGCCCTATCTTCCTGAACTGTTGGTGGGAAGGAGGGAAGGGCTGAAGGAAAAAGAGGTGTTTTAAGGGCTTATTTTACTTCTCATTGTCCTCCTCTGACTCTGTTCATAATAAATATACTTTACATGTTTAAATTTAAACCAGTTTTGCCCTTAGAGTGTTTTTCTCCCAGTCCTTATCTCAACTCATGAACCTTTTGTTAATTCTGGTTTTCTTCCCTCTTCTCTGCCCAACTGTAAAGATGAGGGTAAGCAAACAATTCTTGTGGGTGCCTAGCATTTGGCCAATGTCAAACCACAAGACTGGGACCTTCATTTGACAGTCCCATTATTGGAACAGACAGGGATACAGCATGGACAGACAATTCACCAATGTTAATTAGTTCTCTAGAAATAAATAAATTCTTACAAGCTCTTTCCCAAGACAGAGGAATGTCAGAATCAAGGTGTTCTTGTCTCCACAGGGCAGATTTCCATCTTAAATCCACCATTAATGCTTCTTGAAGTAAAAGCTCCTTACTTGCCAATGCCTTGTCCAGCAGAAAGGTTCTCTCTATAATCTCCCAGGTTCTCTCTATAATCGCCCTGTTGAGCCTTGAAATCAAAGAGTGTAACTTGGTCCATTTCAACATCATAGAAACAGATCTTGGAATCAATGTTCCCATCTGCCTACAAGAAAGGAAAACAAAGGTTGTTGGAGCATGCAGTCAAGAAGAATAGGTATGTTTATCCATCTGTTTCATGCTCTCAGCTTTCTTCACTGGTCATCACATAAGGTCATTCTAAGAAATACAAGAAAATTCCTGGCTGTTTTTCTATCCAACAAGTCAGCCTTGGATTTCTTTGAAATGCTACAAAGCACCTTTTGTAACTAAAATGTTCCTTTTCTGGATTGTTCCCAACACAGTACAAAGCCTTAAGAGACCTTAATTAAAGCTGGGACGTGACACTTCATTACATGAGTCAATACACTGCCTGGACCAGGTAGGTTTATTTCTGAGAAGTGATTCTTGTGTCCTCAGTAATCTTTACCCACACCAGTGTATGAACCAATGGACAAGTCCCAGATGGTGAGTGAAGAGCTGTGCCTCACCCCATTGACAAGGATGCTGACTTTGCTGCCGTTAGCATTGCACTTCACAGACACAATGTCTCCGCAGCCAGGCAGCAGCTCGGATAAATTCTTGCTGTTGCAGTGCACTTTTGCCTCTCTGTGGGAAGGAATAAACTTCAATTACATGGTGGCAAACAACTGGCAATATGCATTAGCAAAAACATTTAGCAAATTATGGGCAAGACTTTTAAAAGCAAAATATTTTGACTGTATAACACCACTGCCCCAGACTCCGCTTCCTCTCCAGAGGATTGCTGCCACTGCCTTTCTTTCAGGAATAAGTTAACAGACACTCTTCCCTCAATGAATCAGCAAGAATAAACATCAGTGCTTCTACAGTTTTCCCAAAACATGGCTATACAGCAAGAGCATCTGACCAGAATTCTGAATTCAGAGGCCTGCTTTTCCTACAGGAATAAGTTGAACAGTACCATGAATGTAGAATAGAGCCAATCACAATGAAGTTCTGTGTATGGAAAGCACACTGTGAAGCAGGAGTAAAGAAATGTCATGAGCAGGGCATATTTATATATTTTATTATCTCAAAAGAATCTTATTGCTGGTATAGATACAACCCTGTAATCAGTCAGCAACAAAGAGGACAAATCTCATGAAACAAAAGAATGCAGCAAAAAGAAGTGACAGCAACTTAGAGCTATAATATGATCAATCTCATGAAAACACAAATCTGATTCTATAAAAATAACATTTGTTCTAAGCCAACTGTGGTGCCCTGAAATGAATGTGTTACAGTTTGAGAAAGGGTATTTCCAATACCAAACACAAAAAATTATCATAGTGTGCATGACTGAAGCTATTTTTTCTCACTATCAAACATCATAATCCAATATTTATGCTTGTTACAACCTGCCCAAATCTAACAACCTTCAAACTGTCCCAGGTGGAATGTGTGTGATCCCAACCCAAGTCATTTCCAGACAGCAACTAACTACACTTTAGCATTCCTCTGGTGACAGCATGCAAAGAAAAACAATCTGTTTCACTCTTTGGGTTTTTCAGCTTTTCAAAATTACATTTGTCATCAGCAGCTAAATTTTCAAAATTAAAGTCAAGTCAGTATCTTTTTCATGTTCGTCAGTATGGGAGTACAGCAATGTTTGAACTAAGTCAGGTAAACTTCTAAACAGAAGGAAGAACAGTCTCCACAGTTCTAGGTTCACTTTCTCCATAGACTCATTGAAACAAGTTTGCTGACGTATGAAAAGATACAAGACCTGGTTTTATTTCAGCTCTTTTGAGATTCAAGTCTTGTTCAAATTATCAAAAGAAACATGGGACACCCCTAGCTTGATCTTTGATAAATTCTCCACACGTTCTTAAATGCACTCAAATATCCCTCATGGTATCCTCCTTTTATAGCAATAATAATAATAGTCATCAATCTCTGACTTGCCTAATTATTCCATGGTTCCTCCTTTGCTTTGGAAATACGCCATCAGTTCACATAGCTGCATGTATTGTCTCAAGATTCAAAGGGACTGTTGCTTTTCATCAAATCAAAAATAGCTAAAAATTCTCCACAAAATACATGGTTAACTACAAACAAATCTTTTAAAAGCCTTAATACCTGCGTGAGAGATCAAAGATTTTCAAGTGAGCCAGATCAGTTCCCACAGCCAGGAAATTCCCACAGACATCTAGGAGGCACGGATTCCCCTCTGCTTCAGAGAACACCAGCAGCTGTTTAACTGTGCCCTGGGAAGAAACGTGTAACACCAAGTTTGTGTGGCCACAGCCTCACTAGAAGGGACTTATTTTGTCACCAAGTTGAGTCAGAAATTGCTGAATTTCTGTGTTAGACCAATCACTCCAAGCAAATTGGAGACATATACACACACAAATGTAATCTGGGTTTCAGGAATGCATATAACCTCAAAAAAGTCTAAATTTAAAGGCATCCTTCTGCAATAATTTCCTCTTTAGTAACACATCTTTACCATGTGAAAGACATAAAGAAATATCAAGTGCCTGAAGGTCCTTAAATATATAGCTGTAAAAACCAATACATTATATTTATGTGATGAATCACACTCATTCTAAAATATAATATTTACTTCCTAAATAAAATGATGTATCATAGAACTCTGATAATTATATTTCTCTTTTTGGTTCTCACAAACTAGCAGAGGCTGTAAAGCTTCACACAAAATGTGCAAGTAGTATTTTTCTTTATCCTGTAAGAATATTCAGTATCATCGTCTTCCTGAAAAATGTATTTCAACCTGCATGCAATTTAGATCGTCTTCAACTCTATAAATACTTACTAGTTACACAGCAGAGTGCTCAGAGTGGCAGACTTCTTAAAGAACACAAAATGTCAAAGATCTTTCTGCTGAAATACTCAAAATACTTTTTGAGTACTGTATTATGACAAGGTAGAGTTAATAGATGTAGAATGATCATGCACTTTTCTTTTAAGCTCTAACACCAATCTTTGAAAACAACAAGGCCTATTTGTTCCTTCACGGGTTTCTCAGTCCTTACCTGCCAGGTGCGGACCTGGATCCGATATGGCTCCACTGTGTACAGATTTTCTCCGTGGACAGACAGAACTGGTGAGTCACAAAGGAAAGAGCCTGGAACAATCACAACAAAGCCATCATTACAATAAATATGTTCTGTAAAAAGATAGAAAAGTAACTTATAGCAAACAATTTCCACTATCTTGCACCAAATTCCTTTTTCAATCTGTCAGCCAATATAGAATTCCAATTTCTTGGTGTTTTAGCCTTCTTCAATACTGCCACTACATTTAAAAGCTGGAGTTCCCATTGCAAACAGGTGTTGGTACACTCTGTCCATGGAAACAAGTGAGAGAGGAAAGGCAAAGAGTTGATATGAGGAGTGAAAGAAAATAAAAACTAAAAAAAACCTAAAAAAAACCAAAAAAACAAACCAAAAAAAACCCAAAAAAACAACCTNTGAGGTTTGGGTAAAAGAATTCACTTTTCCTTCAGTGAACTGCTACTGAAGAGGAATAATAGAATCTCTATCAGAACAGTGGCTCTGCAATAACTTCAGAAGTGGTGTAGATTGTTAGGATCTTGGCAGTAAAAAAGCAATGATTTGGTATGGAAAAGTTATAAAATATATCAGTAAACAGACAAGCAGAAAACACCTCATAATTCTTAAAATACAAACCCCAAAATTTAGGATGGAATTGATGGAATTCAACATCACTTACTTGTCAAGGCAGAAATATTTAGGGAGAATTAATAATTTAAAAAGCTAATTTACTCTACTTGGCACTATATACAGCAATTTATGGGACAACTTCTCCTGAAAGCTGGGACCAAAAGCCTCCTTCCCAGTTCCTATGTGAGTGCTATGTAACACTTTCTCAAAGCGTTCAATAGCCATTGCCATGTCTTAACTGTAAAGGCAAGAAGAGCCACAGCTACAAAAGCAGGAAAAAATTAGTCTTCTTAATCAACATCAATGGTGTACTTAAAAAAAGAAATTTAAAAAAAGTAGTTCTAGCCACACATGATGTTCTGTACAAAGCTCTGTTTAATGTAATTTAGCTACATCAGTTTTCTCAAGCCCTGAGGGTTTTTTCCAGTATAGAAGACTGTCTCTCTGCCCATGGCAGGGGGCTTGGAATAAGATGTGCTTTAAAGTCCCTTCCAACCCAAACTGTTCTGTGATTCTATGATTACAGTGCATCAGCTACCGTGAATGAATATGTAACTTTAGAAGAAAAGAAGCATTCTGACTCTGACCAACATTTTAAGTCCTACCTGCACTTCTAAAAGTATCTCCTGAGCACTCAAAGACAGCCACTTGCTTCCCATTCCAGAATATTACAGCATCCTAAAACAAACAAAACATCAAATAAATATATACATTTAGTTCCTTTTGGAAACATGCAGGAATTCATGCAATAACATACCAAGAACTCCCCTATAATAGCCACTTGTTACTAGTTCCTCTGGACATTGGGTTTGAAGGCTTTTAGCAGTCCAGAGATTCTCTAGGTTCTGGTGAGCACCCTACAGAATTCCTGAGTCTCTGTTCTATCTTTAAAAAAACCCACCAGCTCCACTACAGCACCATTGCTACTGTCACAGTAATACCTTCATAACATACTACATTGAATATTAAAAAAAAGGCTTATCTTAAAGACTTTGGTAAGTTTGGTCTCTATAAAACCTAACTAGGCAACTGATTAGGCAAATAAGTGGAAAATAAAAACCAAACAGATTAACCTTAGTAGCAAAGACTCCATTAGCATTCATATCAACACGAAGGCTGTGAGTGGTTCCTGTGCTGAAGATTGTCACATTGAAGAGGTTGGGAGACACCTGTATCACAGCCACCTGCTGATGGAAATGTGCCAACATGGCCTGCTCACTGAGGATCACCACAGAGCTGATGTTGTTCACTGCCAGCAGGTTTTTTCGAGACCCCCACTGTACATAATGGGAAAAGAAAAACCACACAATTTCAATTCTGGTCTTGAACTTTCACAGCAATATCCCAAGAGAAATAACATGGGGAAAGACAGAATAAATATTTTTACACATACACAAAGTCCTACTATCTAAATACAAACTATAGGGAATGACTGGGAAATATTACTGATTCAAATTATTATGCCTGTTACCCAGTGTCCTGGTTTAAAAGACATGTGTCTGCTAAGGAAGGCAGGAACCTTCCTGGAATAGAAAGATGGCCCCACCCTCCGAATTATTATAACTTCAAAAATACAAGGCTTCCAGGAAGAAAATGAGAAAAGGAATAACAGTTGTTTACATATATATATACACACATACAAACAGAACAAATAAAAAACAACAGCAAAGGAAAAAACGTAAGTTTCCCCACCCATCACTACTTTGGTGTAGTTATGGCCACAACCAGCGGGTGCCACTGGGTGAGGCAGAGGGACAGCAGCGGCTCCCCCGTGGCTTCAGGGGATGCTCCGATGTGAGCTCTGAGCCCTCCCAGGGGTTAATGGTAGCCTCAGGAAGACAACAAATGGGAAGCAAATCCTTTGAGAAAACCTAGCTCCCAACGTTATCCACCACTTTTTTTTCCCATACCAACATGTTACATTGAACTTACACTTTTTAAATATAGACATACATGCATTATCCTAATTATACACAAATACACATGCAGATATAGATACAGGCACAATGTCATAGACTGTTCACCCCAAAATAAGGTCCCATTGAGGACCTTATGTTGCTCTATTGCCAGAGTTCCCGCACCCCAGGGGTTCAGCCCTGGTTAGCAGTGATCCCCGGGGGGAATCTGAGCCAAGGACGAAGACAAAAGACAAAGGCACCCTTAATATTCCAGGAACACAGTCCCACAGTGTATTGCAGAACCTTCTCCATGCAGTTGGGATGATTAAGAGACTGAAGCCTCCCCCCCCTTCCCCCCGTGCCGGGGGTCCTTTATACCCTCTGAGAAGGGAGGGGAGGGGTCTGCCAGCCAATTGGGGCTGACCTGGGGCAGGTAAGGCTTAGGTGGTGTCGAGTAGCAGGGGGGGTATAGGGGATTCTGGGTAGGTACAGCAGATACTTTGTGTGAACAGAAAAACACCCAGTGAAATACGAACTAAAACTACTTTGTGCAATACAACACTCTATCTTTCTGCATCACCCACCAAGTGCAACCATGTCCCTGAACAAAGACAACCAACAAATGGCTTTGTCTTTGTTCATGGCAGAATTTATGCAAATAGTCTTTCCTAACACACCTCTCATATGCTCCACCAGAGTCTTATCACCATCTGTGTACACATGGGTTCAGACTGGACAGGGCCAGCTTGCTTAGTGGAACCTCTGTATTAACTAACCCTGTAGCCTTTCCTAAATGCAGATCCCACTGCTTGAAGGTCCTACCTCCCATTGCTTTCAATGTTGTTTTTAATAGTCCATTGCACTGCTGTCCCAGCCACTGATGCATGGTAAGGAATGTGGTATGCCCACTAAATACCATGTTCTCTTGCCCAGGTGTTTATAAGGCTGTTCTTGAAATGAGTCCTGTTGTCAGACTCAGTTCTCTCAAGGGTGCCATCCTTCCACAGAACCCGCTTTTCCAGGCCCAGGATGGTGTTCCAGGCAGCAGTGTGAGGCACAGGGTAGGTCTCCAACCATCCAGTGGTGGCTTCTACCACTATGAGCATGTGGCACTTGCCTTGGCAGGTTTGAGGCAGGCCGCCCCATACTTATATTGGACCACTGCCCACCATACCATAGGTGCTTCACCTGCTTGGCCTGCTTGATTGCAGCACACATCTCACAGTCATGGATAACCTGGGAGATGCTGTCCACAGTTAGATTCACCCCTTGGTCTCCCCTTATAGGTGGCATCTCTGCTCTGACAGCCTGAGGCATCATGGGCCCATCAAGCTAGGAACAACTCTCCCTCATGTTTCAAGTCCTAATCTATCTGTGACACCTCAGTTTTTGCAGACTGATCCACTTGTACATTTTCAGTGCTCATTAGCCCGACCCTTGGGGACATGGGCATCCACATGACAGATTTTCACAGGTAGCTGCTTCTCCACTAAGTGGCAATGTCTTGCCATTCTTCAGCAGTCCAGACTGGTTTTCCTCTACACTGCCAGTTGACCTTTCTAGCCACCCCCACAGACTATTTACCACCACCCAAGAGTCAGTGTATAAGTAAACCTTTGGCCCCTTCTCTCATTCAGCAATGTCCAGGGCCAACTGGATGGCTTTGAGTTGCTCAAACTGGCTTGACCTACCTTCTCCTTTGGTAGCTTCTGTAGCTTATCGTGTGGGGCCCCATTTGGCTGCTTTCTATTTTCAGTTCATTGGAACAGGAATCATTCATGATTCATTAATGAAAAGTACATAGCATGTTTGTTAGTTGGCAGTTGATTGTATGGTGGAGTTTCCACAGCTCACATCACCTGTTCCTGCTCTTCATCTGTCAGAACAAAGTCCTCACCTTTAGGCCAATTCAAAATTATTTCCAAAATCCTAGTGTGACTTGGGTTTCCAATACAGGTACCCTGTGTAATCAAGGCAATCCACTTACTCCATGTAGCATCAGTGGCGTTGTCCTGGTTTAGGGCAAATTAGGGAGGAAACCTCCTAAGGGGGTTTCTCCAGAAAGCAAACCCAAAGAGCCCCTCCCCCAGCTGGTTTGGGAAAAGCTTCCTCAGAGAAAAGTGGAAAAAACTATTTATTTAACAAACAAAACACCCACAAGCACAGAGAATGAATAATATGAAACAATAAAACCTCTCGTCGCTCCAAAGAGAGATGGCAAACTGAGGAAGTCCTTTGCCATGGATGTAGTTCAGTTCTCTCAGTCTTTTATCACTCCCAGTCCCTCCAGAGGTCAAGGCCCCGGTGGGCTGCAGGTGCAAGCTCTCGGTGCTCCTCTGGGTTTTTCAGTCCATAACAGATTTAAACAGTCCCAGGAAAAGGAAAAAAAAAACAGTCCAGGGAATGTCTCTGCCTCAGTTAGCTAAAACTAGCTAAAAGCAGAGATCTCTGCCCCACTGCTGTCTGTGCCTCAGATGAACACCGCCAGAGCAAGAATGCAGAGGAGTCGGGCAGTTTTCTCAGAACAAACTGCGCGCCGCTTCTTTCTCCCCCTTCGCTCCCAGAGCCAGATTTAAAGGTACAGAACTCAATATACAGCACAAACAGAACAGACGATTGGGGATACAAGCATCTTAAAGTCACCCTAGGAGAGGCATGAGGGTAGAGGGAACCTTTCCTTTAAGCATCCACCCCAGCACCGGTAGTCAGGGTGGCAGAAGAAGTTGTGCTTCTGTGCCAATAACACCTGAGGCAGCTTGAACCCCTTCCTGGGCTGCCAGAATCTCCTCTCTTGGGGTGTAGTTGGCTTCGGACCCTCTGTAATTTCAGCTCCAGAATCCCAGCAGCTGGCCCAGAGTCTCACCAGGCACCTTCTGCACCAAAGGCTCCAGGACAGACCATGGCTCCCAGCTGCAGAGTAGAGCACGTTCTTCACCTCTGGTCCTGTCCTGACTGAGACAAATGCTACTGCATGAGCGATCTCCTGCTTGATCTGGGCAAAGGCTTGCTGCTGTTCAGGGCTCCAGTGGAAATCTTTCTTCTTGCAGGTAACCAGGTAGAGAGGGCTCACAACCTGGCTGTACTCGGGAATGTGCATTCTGCAGAAACTATGGTACCTAGGAAAGCTTGTGTTCCCTTCTTGCTGGTGAGTGGAGACATTGCTGTGATCTTGATGAGCTTGGTGGGTATCTGGTGCCTTCCATCTTACCACTTCACTCCCAGGAACTGGATCTCTCAAGCAGGTCCTTGGACCTTACTCTCTTGGATGACAAAACCAGCTTTCAGGGGAATCTGGATGATTTTTTCTCACAGACTTCTGCCTTGTTCCTCTACATGATTACATCATCAATGTACTGCAGATGTTCAGGAGTCTCATCCTTCTCCACTGCAGCCTGGTTCAGTTCATGGCAGATGGTGGGACTGTGCTCCCACCCCTAGGGTAGTCAGTTCAAGGTGTACTGCACACCCCTCCAGGTGAAAGCAAACTGAGGTCTGCCCTCTGCTGCCAGAGGAATAGAGAAAAATGCATTGGCAATATCAATAGTGACACCACCTCACTGCCTTGGACTCCAGCTCCTACTGGAGTTTCAGCATGTCCAGCACAGCAGCACTCGATGATGTAACTTCATTCAAGCCACAACAGTCCATTGTCAATCTCCATTCTCCATCAGACCTGTGCACAGGCCAAACGGGACCAAAGGGCAAGTGGGCCTTGCTGAACATTCCTTGGGTCTCCAGCTCATGGATCATCTTGTAAATGGGGATCATGGCATCTTCATTTGTTTGGTACTGCCAGTGATGCACTGTTGAGGTGGCAGTCAGTACTTGCTGTTTTTCTACCTTCAAAAGTCCTAACCATGGAAGGATTTTCTGAAAGTCCAGGCAAGGTATTTAGCTGCTTAATTCTGTCTCCACAGCAGCAATTCCAAAAGCCCATCAATTTCCTCTTGGGTCTTTGAAGTATCTATTCTTAAGACAGTCAATGCACAGAATATATGGGGCATCNCACTGCCTTGGACTCCAGCTCCTACTGGAGTTTCAGCATGTCCAGCACAGCAGCACTCAATGATGTAACTTCATTCAAGCCACAATAGTCCATTGTCAATCTCCATTCCCCATCAGACCTGTGCACAGGCCAAACGGGACCAAAGGGCAAGTGGGCCTTGCTGAACATTCCTTGGGTCTCCAGCTCATGGATCATCTTGTAAATGGGGATCATGGCATCTTCATTTGTTTGGTACTGCCAGTGATGCACTGTTGAGGTGGCAGTCAGTACTTGCTGTTTTTCTACCTTCAAAAGTCCTAACCATGGAAGGATTTTCTGAACGTCCAGGCAAGGTATTTAGCTGCTTAATTCTGTCTCCACAGCAGCAATTCCAAAAGCCCATCAAGTTCCTCTTGGGTCTTTGAAGTATCTATTCTTAAGACAGTCAATGCACAGAATATATGGGGCATCTGGGCCAGTTGGGGTGCCTTTCCCAGTCAAGCTCACTTCAGCTTCCAACACCCTCAGCTCTTGAGAACACTGTGTCATCCCAGAAATGGTGACCCCCATACTGATGATTGATAGAGAGATGGGAAGACTGATTCGGTGATCAGAATTCAGTTTTACTCAGATTTTCCCAAAGCTTATATACCATTTCAGGAAGGTTAATAATTCTCTATTACAATAATCAGGTTAAGAATCATACAGACAACTCATACATTTTAGAACATCTCTTGCTTGCAGAGGTCTTGATTAAATCTTCTCTCTTCCTGTAAGCAGGTTTAATCCCATCTTCTGTAATCTTCAAAGTTCTGTTTGCTCCTGCCATGGCACCCTGGCTATCAGATCAGCTATGCTAATTCAAGTCTGTTTTACTCTCTGTCCTGTGTATTCCCACAACCCCACACATCCCAGTGGCATTAACATACATTGAGCATCAGCGTCAAATAAAGCCTTGTGCTCTTGTGGGTTTGATGCGCCAGGCTATCAGATCCACATGGTCGTCCCCCGGTGCCCCTACCTGGTTGGAGGCAGGACCCCTCTAATACTGGTTCTTCTGAATACATATTACATATGGGAGGTACCTTCCAGTCAGTCAGATCCTTGCCCATGGGGAACTGGCACTGCATTCACTCTCACTAACTTCCCTTTTCCTTTCTCCTTCAATTCTTGTATTCAGGCTGCCAGGACACAAATGTTTCCTGTCCCACCATTTCATGTCTTCTCCATGGTTGCATAGGAAATATCACAATTCGGTTTGTGGGGCATACCCAATCTCCCTGTCTGGGGGCATCTGGCTCTGACTTCAAGGGCTCTGGTTTTACACTGGTGCCACATCTGGTAAACATCCCTGAGTTTTTTATTTCCTCTCAATGCCCTTGGACCCAACATTGGTCACCAACTAACATCCC